>CM052715.1:67627721-67663744 GCA_028551405.1 Uromys caudimaculatus
TGTGTGTGTGCATGTGTGTGTGCATGTGTGTGTGTGCATGTGTGTGTGTGCATGTGTGTGTGTGCATGTGTGTGTGGTATTACATTCTGTGTATCAAATCTAGGGCCTTAAAAATAACTAACCAAACGTTTTATCACTGAGTTTTACTAATAGTTCAGGTGCTAACTCTTAATAGTTATCTAATCTATTTCAAAAAGCATCACTCTGATCTTGAAAAGAAAACTGTAATGTGACTTTTATAAAAGAGTGGGGCCATGGGAGGATTTGGAGGTGAGAGAGGAACTGAGGGAGGATATCATGGGAGGTTGTGGAGAGAGGAATGGGAAGGGTAAGTAATGTAATTCTAATTTAAAATGCAAGAAAAATATTTTAAACCTAATGAAGCTTTCTGTAAACTTCCTTCTCTTCTCACCTTTGTCTACCAAGCTGTGGTAGAAAGTCTGCAGTTCATTGCATATTTAAAAAATGCACACTGGAACACGCAATCCAGAAATTTTTATGTGCTTTGTGAATGTGAACTGCAAATCAATTAAGATATTTAAAGCAGGGAAAAAGAAAGCCTTGTAAAATACTGACAGTGAGTCACAGACTCATCCCCTGCTGTGTTTATATCATAGAGGAACAAGTGACATTTCAGTGTGTTAGTTCCTATTAAAGATTTTATAAACCAAGAGGTAAAAGTCAATTATTACACGTGCACCCTTAATACATTCGACATATGTCTACGGCTTAGCACTTTCCATTATTTTCCTCATAACCATGATTTGTTAAATTTATTGCAACTCCATTCTTCCCAGCATATATTTGTTATTCATGCTAGATGAATACCCTTAAGAGACTTTAAATTCTATCAAAAAGCTCAGAAAAGATTAAAAATAATCACAAATCTTAACACAGTAATTTGAAAGGGCTAAATTTAAGAAGTTAGATCAATTGTGACAAAATGCTGAAACACACCTACATCAGTCAACTCACCATGGGGAAAGGAAGAAACTTGATTGTCCTAGCCAGTCTCCTATCACTCTTGAATAAATAACCTTGATATTTAGTGTTTGAGAAAGCTCAAAGCTTGTGTGCCATTTAAAACCAATTGTATGTTGTGGTGGTTTGAATGAAAATGGCCACCATAGGCTCATAGGGAGTGGCACTTATAGGGAGGTATTGCCTTGTTGGAGTAGGTGTGGTCTTGTTGGAGTAGATGTGGTCCTGTTGGAGTAGGTGTGGTCTTGTTGGAGTAGATGTGGTCTTGTTGGAGTAGATGTGGTCCTGTTGGAGTAGGTGTGGTCTTGTTGGAGTAGATGTGGTCCTGTTGGAGTAGGTGTGGTCTTGTTGGAGTAGATGTGGTCCTGTTGGAGTAGGAGTGGTCTTGTTGGAGTAGATATGGTCCTGTTGGAGTAGATGTGGTCTTGTTGGAGTAGGTGCAATCTTATTGGAGGAAGTGTGTCAGTGGGGGTGGGTTTCAAGGTTTCAGATGATCAAGACAGTCTAGTGTCACAGTTTCTTTCTGCTGCCAGCTGATCTAGATGCGGAACTCTTGACTTCTTTTCTAGCATCAGATCTGCCTGCATGCCAACATGCTTCAAAACATGATAATACTGGACTAAACCTGTACTGTAAGCCAATCCTAATTAAATTATTTTCTTTATAAGAGTTGATGGAGCTATGGTGACTTTTCACAGCAATAGAAACCCTAACTAAGACATAGAGGGAAACATTAAACATTTCAGATGTTCCTTTACATTCATGACAGACTTAGTGAAATGTCTTCTGCTTCACTAGGGTAACAGATGCAAGTATCCTTCTGGTCCCCTTGTATTCAGTTAGAAGGTGTGAATGCTGCTAACTGATCAGGTCCATTGGAAACATTTCTAAGGTGGTAATAGTTGCATCTAAAACCAGAGATGAATCTGAGCATCTGTCAATCCAAGAAGAGTCAGAGAAACATCCACACAATCATTGCAGTGACTAGAAATTTTGACGCAAGAGAATGAAGCTTTGAGAATTATTTCTATAAAGAGCACTCTGATAAGTCACAACAGTGTTACAAAACAGCCCATGACACCCTTTATTGCAAATGATAATAGGGATTAATACATATACATCTATGGATGACATGGCATGACTATTGACCTGTAAAGATGTCACCAGTCCCAGACGTTAGCAATATAAACTATGACTGTGATGAAATACAAATGGTGGAATAAAGGTGGCTGCAACAATAACGTGTGCCTTTGTTAGGGTGTCTATTGTTGAGATGAAATATCTTGACTAAAAGCAAAGCAAACTGGGAAAGAAATGTGTTTTATTTGAGCTTACTCTTTGTAGTCTATCAACTAGGGAAGTCAGGGCAGGAGCTCATGCTGGGAACCTGGATGTAGAAACTGATGCAGAGGCTACAGAGGAGTGCGGTTTGCTGGCTTTCCCCTTGAGGTTAGTTTAGCCTGTTTTCTTATATATCCCAGGACCATCTGCCCAGAAGTATCACCATCCACAGGGGATTGGTCCTCTCACATCAATTGCCAATTAAGAAAAGGTATCATAGGATTACCCACAGACTAATCTTGTGGACACATTTTCTCAACTGAGGTTCCTTTGTTCCAAATAACTCTAGCCTGTGTCAAGTTGACATAAAACTAGCTAGCACAATGTCTTCATTATATGTTCTTAATTCAAGGTAACCCTGTTGTCTGTATGTAAACCCTTGTAGTCACAAACTTCTCCCATAAGCCATGGCTACCTAAATAATCGACTTGTGAGCAATGTGATGTGATGGGAAAAAAATCTCGACTTCTAGGCAGGGGCAGAGAAGGCCCTGTTGCTCAGACCTAGTTCTTTTGAAACATCTGGAAGACTTTGCCAGAATACATTATTTTTTCTATTGTTCATGTTCCCATGTAGGATGAGTAGACATTTGCTCACATCTCCCCAGGGAAAGTTACACAACAGCCCTCTCTCCAGCACCTCAGTAAGATCCTGAGGAAGACAAATCAGTTGAAAGGAGAGATTACTAGTTTATTGCACAAATCAACATGTAGACCTAAATATTGAATTGAATGCTTTCCTTAGCAATGAAAAATTAATTTATTGAGACTTTAGTGTTCTAAAGAGCAAATTAAATGTGTGTATGCAATTTAAAAATTTCCATTAGAATTGAGGACGTTTATTTTCAGTGACTTGTACTGGCAGTGAATAATTTGAGCCAAGTGATCTAAAGCTGTGCTGCTTTCTTATCTACCTTTGGATGATGTATGCTTCCATCAAGTGTCATCCTGTGTATTTGCAGAGTTGACGGAGACCTCCTGAGGTTGCTGTGCACTGAGTTCCTGCCACAGAGTTACTTTGTGTTCATTGTTTCTGTGTTTATATCTTTTCATCTGCAAAATCAGCATCATGTCAGCAAAGAGGAAACTCTTCAAACATGAATCAGCAAAGGGGTTCCGAGTCTAGAGAAAGAAGCGTCCAGGGGGCTGGAAAGCCAGGTCAGCAGTTAAGAGTACTTGTTCTTTCAAAGGACCAGGGTTCTGTTCCTAGCACTGACAATGGTGGCTCTCATCAGGAGTTACAATTCCATCTAACCCAGGGGATCTGAAACCCTCTAGGAACACATAATATAGTTAGGAAAAAATAAAGTCTTGACATCTGGACCATGGGGGAGGAAAGTAAATAAATGAGTTATAATAGCATAAGTAAAATGGCAAATGGTCATGTAGTCATGTAATAAAAATGTTTATTTATGTGTTCAGTTTTAAATGGTAACAGCCTCAGGAAATATGTATATAATTTTATTGAGTTTTCTCTGGTAAATACCTCACTGAGTCCAGATGTAAAATTACTCAAAAGTTAGTCAGTGATCCCAGCAGGCAGAAGTCAGATGTTGCTGCTGATGGATCATGTAAGAGCCCCCTGGGGTTGTACTTAGTGTTGGGTGAAATATTCACCTTACTTTATCCATTTAAGCAGAAGATGTTATGTAAACTTATTAAAGGGGCTCTCTAGATATCTGTGAGCCTGCATATCTTTGAAAAATGGGCATATTTGATCTTTCACCAAGGCTCACTTTCGATCAGACAGGTTAAATTAATAAAGGATGATCACAAAGCTACAAAGGAAATTTTCTAAGAAAGGGTATATTCTTCTGAGAAAAGCACAGGGCAGCATCCTGATGTTGTGTTCATCAGGAGCATATTTGATTCAGGAAGACAGTTTTTACAGATTTTTAACAAATATTTAACACATTTATTTTTAACTGTTCAGAAGAATAAATCCTTGTTATTTTCAGTTCCTTCTCTTCACAAGTCCTCAAGATCAGAAAGGGAGCTTCTTTCTTTTTGTATATACATGTTTTCTCTCATAGCACCACTGGTGACAAGAGTGACAGTGTCTCACATTGGGGTTTCATATTTACACACTTAGTCTTCACTGCTTTTCTATACAGAACATTATGGTATAGACAGCACATGCTGAAATGGATCAGTGGGCTCTCATGAGGAAACTGGAGGAAATGATTCCTAATTGCTTGCACAGAGAACGTATGTGGAATTAACCCTCTGCCAGGTGATCTAAGTTCCTTCTCTAATGCCACTCAGGAACATCTCTTTTCTTGTCACTCCTCTTAATCCTTTTTCCCCTTGTAGGTTATACAATCCCAGGCTGTAAGTGCTAAACACAGGTACTTACAATGAAAACGAAATGTTCTGAGCAGGCTATATTCACACACTCATACATACATACACACACAGAGAGACAGACACACACATGCATACACAGAGATGCACACAGAAACACACATGCACAGAGACACACATACATACATGCACACAGGCACACACAGATGCACACACACATGCACACAGAGACACATACACAGATGCATACACACACACACAAATAGGCAGACAGACACATAAACGCACACGCACATACACATACAAACACTCATACACACAGATGCACACATATACACACACAGACACACACAGACACATATACACAGACGCACATGCACACATGCACACACACATACACACACAGATAGACAGACACATACACGCACCCGCACATGCACATGCATACACACACACAGACACACACTCCAATAATGACTGAAGAAGATATAAAATTGAGAGTGCAGGGGGCATGGAAGGAACTGGAGGGAAGGAGAAAGAATGAAAATCTGCAAATGTAATACTTATGTATGAAATTTCTCAAAAGAAGTCTCAAGAAGGAAGAGATGTTTTGATTTGACTTGCAATTTTTTTTACCACACATTTATGTGAATTTTTTTCTGTTGCTTAATCAATCTTTATACAATCATAAGTTTAAAGACAGCTAAAATTTTAAAAAGGATTGCTAAAGTATTGCTTAAGATTCAATGAAAATTCTAGTGGTCATTAGGGAACTAATATCTAAAAAACTCCCTGGAGATACATAATCTCCAAGGGCAAAGATCTTGATTAGGACAGTGATGAAATATCAAAATTATAAACCATGGATGGGTGAATTTTAAATGTTCTTCTTGTTACTAGTTTTAGTCATTTGAGAGCAATTTGGTTTGTTGATAAAATGAAGGTGGTCACTTTCCTATGACTAATATTTTCACTGGTAGTTTCATTGTTATGTATGAAATTTTAGTTTTATTCATTGCTGCATATCAAATTTTAGTTCTGTGGTCTGTTATTTAATAGTATGACATTTTCCAAGATACAACAATATGTACAATATAAAGGGGAGTAATTTTAGGGGACTTTAAAAGGAAATGGAGACAAAAAAATGATTCAAACTCCATGCTGTGTCTTAAGCTCTTCAAACACGTTTAAAGATGGGTGAGTACTAGTGCCTATCATCTCAGGCTTAAGCTGAGTTGAGGAAAACTCAATATATTTTACCCTTCACTCTGTCAGTCTGATTAAATAGTATGTCCTTAATATTTGTTAGCTAATTTCTAAATGCAAGGAAATATAGGCATATTTTGTATTCTATAGCATAATATCACTGATTTGTTATAAATACTTCAACTATTTGTATGTTATAAAAGGAAGGAGTCTTGTAGATCCCTAGATTAGAGGGAGCTGTAATGGCTAATCTTCTGGTCAGGTTCAATGGGGCTTGAATCATCCAGGGACATACCTCTGTGGATCTGTAAGACTTCCTGAAAAGGATTGACCAAAGAAAAGAACCCGTCTGTCAATATATTTGGTACTTTCTGGTGATGACTCAGACATAGGGTGGTTTGAGGGAAAAGCTGCGACTTTTTGACTGTCCTCCTTCACATTCGCTGCCACTTGTATATACCATGTTGTTATAGCTGCTGGTACTTCATTTCTGGTTGAACACATGGAATTTGTTCTGTATTGACTGAGGACTTCTCTTTCCATTTAATTTCCCAGTATGCTTAGATCTACACATGACTGATGTATGTTGTATTGGACAAGGCTGGATGGACAACTGGCAGGTAAAAGTGGCTGTAGGTTATGATGAGGCCTTTACAGGAAACAGTCAAATTGGTGAAGACATAACTTTGTGGTAGTGCACTTGGGAAGATTTGCTGACAGGATCATTATAGAAAGGAAGAGGGACAATAAAGAACATTTTGTGTGAGCAGGTGTGAACATCTCCCACTGTTGCTGAGAATTCATTAAGAGTGAAGGAAGTTTGAGATTGGAGACATGGTTGAATGTAGATATTTGCAAGGAAACATAAGGAGAATCTTCAGAGATGTAGATGACTTAAAGCATCACATGGAGAACTTCAGAGCAGTGTCATCACCAAGCCTAACAGGCTGAGGAGGGATAGAGTCATGAATGGCCCAAGCCAAGGATAAGTGAGATTTGCCATTATTATATCAGAGGCAACTAGATACATAGAGTCATTTTAAGTATTAAACTCTGTGGGTTGTACCAGAGAGGAAACAAACTCTTAGTTAAGGCAGAGGTCAAACTCAAACTTTAATCCTAGTAGCTACTGGGAATCACCAGTCTATCATGTAAACAAACACCCCTCAAAGCAGCATGTACATGAAATCACTCTCAGAAAATATACTCAGTGGTCATCACAAAAACCCAAGGTCTTTTTTCTCCATTGTAAAGGAGAACTGGAATCTCTGCCACTATTCTTTCAACAGATAACACCATTTGAATCTGTATATTGGGTTTCTTTACCATCCTTGGACTCACAGGACTTAGGTTTCCTGTAGGATCTGGGAGTAGGTTACCCATTTGGGGACACTTCATTGCATTGGGAACACGTCACTGCATTGAGGACAGTTCAGTGCATTTGAGGACACTTCACTGCATTCTTGCTGCCACTTTGTAGCCGTTTTTGAAAGGTTGGTAATATATGAACAGGTGAAGGAGAGGCATGTGTAGAATATCTGAAACTAGGTATCAAGATGGAATTTCTAACCTTATCTCAAAGGAAGAACCGAGCCCTTGCTCACTGGCAGAGATGGAGACTCATTCTGAAAGCTAACTCCCTGCACTGGTGGCATTTGATAAGTTTCCCTTAAAGTCCTGCAAGGTGTCCTTGGGTGTGTACTGCTGGAAGAAAATGCCTGCTCTTTTGGATGAATCGTTGTGCTGTCATAGTGATGGGCAGGAGGAAAGGAAAGAGTAAACTATGGTGGAAAAGGTTAGGAAGAATTAATTAAACTGGAACAATAATTGAAGAATTATTAATCCTTAGCACCTCAGGTTGTCATCTCTAAGCATCACTTTTCAGCTAAAGGAATTGGATTCTTTGAAAAGTGACTCATTTCCAGTCTAGAGTTGAAAGGAACAAAACGAGCTTGGAACAGTGAAGTGAGTCATTCCATGTCTCAAGAGGGAAGGAATGAAGTGAGCCCAGAACAGGCTATTATTCAGAAAATCCAGTACCTTCCAGGGCCTACAGAGCCGTGCTGAGAGCTGGTCTGTCTATACTGATGGTGACTGTAGTGAAGTGAACCCAGAACAGGCTATTATTCCAGAAAATCAGGTACCTTCCAGGACATAAAGAGATGTGTCGAGAGCTGGTCTGTCCATATTGATGATGATTGCATTGAAGTGAGCCCAGAACAGACTAATATTCCAGAAAATTGGTACCTTCCAGGACCTATGGAGCCATGCTGAGGGCTGGTCTGCCCATACTGATGATGACTACAGAGGAATAAGGAATGCCTCAGGTACTCTTAACTTTATAGTTGCACCCAACACAATCACAGGGTTGTTTAATGAGCAATGGCTTTTTCTCGTGGTATGATTCCATATGACAAATGAAAAAGAAATGGCAAAAGTAGAACATCATTTTCTGCAGTCCCTGCACTGATACCCCTCACAAAGTGTATCAGTGATAACTTCGAAAAAGCAAAACATTTCTCCTAGGTAGCCTTGATCATCAACTTAACAAAGCCAAGAGTCATCTGAAAGAACTATTGAGTAATTGTCTAGATCGTGTTGGTCTGTGGGTATGTCCATGGGGACATTGTTTTGATTATTAATTGATGTAGGCTGTGTCATTCCTTAGTCAGGTGGTCCTAACCTATATAGAAAAAAGCTAAGTAAGCATGAGCCAGTGAGCAGGCCAGAGAGCAAGCTGGCAAATAGGAGCTGTCTATGGGTTCTATTTTGAGCTTTTGCTTAAGTTCCTGCTTCGACTTCCCTCAATGACGAACTGTGACCTAAAAGTATAAGGCAAATTAATACTTTCTTTCTGAAACAGGATTTGGTCACAATATTCCATCACAGCAATAAAGCAAACCCACAACAACCAAATGTGCTGTGGTCTCAACTGATATACAGGATTTACAGCATCTATGAAGCACTTTCCTCAAGTCATCAAACCCGAGTGTTCTAGCCAGGGCTTCTATTGCTGTGAAGAAACACTACAACCAAAACCAAGTTGGGGGAGGAAAGGGTTTATTTGTCGTAAACTTCCTCAGTACAGTTCATCACTGAAGAAACCAGCACAGGAACCCAGATAGGTCAGGAACATAGAGGCAGGAGCTGATGCAGAGACAGTGCAGGGAGCTGATGCAGAGACAGTGGAGGGGGGTGCTGCTTACCATCTTATTCCTCTTGGCTTGCTCAGTCTGTTTTCTTATAGAACTCAGGACTACCAGCCCAGGGGTAGCATCATCCAAAATGGCCTGGGCTCTCCCCTATCAATCACTAATTAAGAAAATGCCCTATAACTGGATCTTACTGATGGTTGAAATGTCAGCATTATAATTACAGATTGGGAGCTGGGAGGTAGCCAACACCTGCAGTCTTCATGTTTCAGGTATTCAGGGTTGAAGCTCCCTTGACCCTTCCTTCTTAACCCTGGGCCATTACAATCCCACATATACTAACTTGTAAACCTAAAAGAAATAAAATATAAAGATATGTTAGATAACAGTTCTCCAGGCTGGAGAAATGTCTGTAAAACAACAACAAAAAGTCTGGTTTATTCCACAAACAAATTGTAAGCAATAACAGAACAAAATAAAACATAATAAAGGAGAAAGGTAAACTAAACATCTCAAATAATGAACTTTGTGGACCTGTGGAGATGGATTTAGTAGTTAAGAGAAATGGCTGCTCTTCAAGAGGTCCAGTTATCTATTCTCAGCACCCAGTAGATGGCTAATAATCACCTCCAGTTTCAGGGTATCTGATATCCTTTACTGAGCTCCATGGATCCAGGCAAGGATTCAGTAGACAGATATGCATACAGGTAAAAAACAATTTGTTCTGCCTACAAGATATATTGGGGGTAAAGGTGGCCCAGAAATTATGAGAGTGGCCAACCAATGACTGGTCCAGTTATAGAGCCATGCCACAGGAGGGAGCCCACCCCTTATACTTTCTGGATAGACAGGAACCAGAGACTGGATAGCCCAGAGACCTAGGATAGAACCAAACACCAAGCACCACCGGCAAAATAAATAAATGAATAAATAAATAGATAAATAAATAAATAAACATTAAAATGCCAATGAAATGATTCCTAATGATACCCAGCTATCCATAGAGATCAATACCTTGCCTAATTATCATCAGAGAGGTCACCTAGCAACACACAGGAGCAGATGCAGAAATCCACAGCCAAACATTAGGTAGAGCTTGGGGAATCCTTCAGAAGAGAGGAAGGAAGGATGCAGGAGCCAGAGGGAACAAGGACACCACAAGAAAACGGTTCACAAAATCAACTCACCGGGGCTCATAGGGGCTCACAGAGACTGAAGCAAACAATCGGGGGCTTGAATGTATATATGCTGTGATTGTGTCTCTTTTATCTGTTCTTGGGACCCTTTTCCTCCTACTGGGTTGCCTTGTCCAGCCTTGATGTGAGGGTCTGTGCCTAGGCTTACTATAACTTGTTATGCTGTATTTGTATTTGGTTGATATCCCTGTGGTTTTCTGAAGGGAAATGGAGAAGGAATGGATCTGAGGGAGAAGGGAAGTGAGGAGGGGGCTGGAAGGAGTGAAAAGGATGGGAAATGTGGAGAATAAATTTAAAAATTTAAAAATGTGACTTTATTATTATTTTCCTATAACAACATTGTTTATGTAATTTAAAACTCAGATTATTGGTACATTAGGTATAGATACACCTGCCTTACCCAATCAGTCTGTTTCTCTAGATAAATTACAAGGTGACAATCTAGGTACATTCTCACCACCCAGGAGTGTCCTCTGGCCGTTTCCCAGAAGTCCTCACCATACTTCTGTTTCCCTAAACTGTACTATTCTCCAGACTGTAGTAGTTATGAGTCCTTTACTTTTGTTTATACTTTCATCTCTAGATTCTAATGATAACATTCCATTTTTTCAATAAAAGAAAAAAAAATGAACTTTGTTAAAAAAATTCCAACACCAGAAATCACTAACTAAATCATGTATACCCACCTAAGGAAAATCCACCCAGTACTAGAAAGAGAAGGATGCACTGTATGATCTTGTTCAATTATTTCTTGATCCTTTTCTGTTTGATCTATAATAGTTATACAAGTGATGAAAAGATATGATGAATAAAATTAATCTCAAGGGGATGCACATGGTGGGAGCTTGAAGGAAAGACAGAAGGGGGTGATGATATTTTACTATCAAAAAATCAAATGTGAAACAGTTCTCTGTGGGAAAGCAGAAGAGGTGGAGGTATATTTTGCTAATGGAATTCTACTCTTCAATGTTCCACTCTGCACAGTCAGCCAAAACTCTTAATGACTACGTGTTCCAGAGCAATCATGTGATTGAAGAAGGAGCTGAGGTTATCTGTCTATTGACTGTCTAAATCTTTGCATCTGTGGAACAAAAGTCCTTTTCCAGAGCAATTTGAATTGTGGTCCTTAATACCTATGAAGTATACAGAACTGGCTTCTTTGTTGTGTTTTGCAAATGTATGTTGTGATGAGGAAGAAATTCTGGATCCCATGAATTCTGGAGAACTCTAACACTGAGTTGGGAGACCAGCCCCACTCTTTTCTTCTTAATTTTCTTGCCACTTCAGTATTAATATTTATTTTGTCTGTATCCTTTTGCCAATAATTCAAAAATGATTTAACTTTGAACCTCTTTCAATTGTCATATGTTTGATTTGCTTTTTTTAAAAAAAAATTCAGTTGGACAATTTCATCTGAATCCAAAATCCCTTCTTGGACAGGAGGTCATGAACTCGTGCTGACGTCTCTATCCCTTAGTAATCACAATCCTTCTCAGAGAGAACATTGGTTTTATATTTGAACTGCTGTGAAAATTGATACCTCTGTAATTCACACTTAATAAACAGTGCTGATTCCCTCAGAATTGCCTGGCTTTCCTTCTGTCTTTTCTGGTTGGCTTGCTCCATCCCTCTGTGAAATAATTTTTTAAACTATTGTACTGTTGTAAACAGTATTCCAAGCTCCAGCTCTCCCTGTTCTGCCCTGAGTCTTAGTCAGTGCTGGTGCTTGCTTCTTAATAGAAATGGGAACTGTTACATATGCACTCCATCACCTTTTTCCATCTACATCCTAAGGTATTTGGAACCCTCACAACCTTCTCCCCTCACATCTCTCCTTCTGTTTATGTCCCCTGTGAACTGGTGCTGCTGAGGATGACCCACTTCATGCCGTATTTACTACAGTGACTTTCTACTATCTACTTATTTTCTCTCTCTCTTCCCATGGATATTGAAATAAGTTTCACTCTCTCCTAGTTAAAAAATAGAATGAAACAAGAATAATTTCCAGGGCATTATTAGACCATGCTGTCTATTCTCATTTCATAGTAGCTACAATTTTTATAAAGGCTAGCTATGTGTCCTGGCTCATTATTTTCTTTTTAATGCATTCCTCAGAGCCAGTTGACATGGCAAGAGCCACTCTAAATGTGGACAATAGCATTCCATGTCTGAGGTGAAGCTGAGAGCACACTTTGCTCTCCCCCTCTGACTGTGGATCCAGTGTTACTAGTGCATGGATTGCTCTCCTCTCTGTGGATACAATGTAACCAACTCTACCCTCAAACTGTGAGCCAACATCAACACGTCAGCTCTTTTGTTGTGTATTTTGTCCAGGTAGTTAGGAAACTAATAAAAACACCACTGAACATCTGCAGTGGAGATTCCTGTCTGGAGCTCAGAGGATTGTGACATTTTTGATATATAGCATGTAACTCCAGGGAACATCTGATATCTTTTCTATCTCAGTGTTCTGAGAGTACACTTATATCTTTCCCCAGAAGCTTAAGTTCACACAACAATTTCTCTATTCACTTTTCTAACTTCCTTTTACTATTATCTCACCATATTAATTAGTTCAAAATAACTTGCCTCAGATTCAGTACATAATTATAGTGAATGAAAAATTGCCTACAAAGTGGAAATTGGAAATTTCTGTTAAAACTGAAATGCCTCAGTTTCTATTTACTTCATGGAGAAGCTGGCAGAAAGGGTTCCATTTTAGTTCATGCAAACATTTTACTTCATGCAGGATGGCAATTGTAACTAGAAATTATTAGTCAGAAAAGACCCCAAACTGTGAGCCAACATGACCCCATTCTTAGCATCTATTAATATGGCAAATACTTCCTTAGTTGACTCCTTCCATTAGCCACCTACAACTGTGGGTGGCTACATCAATTTCACTGTCACTAGCAGAAAAATGGTGAGGAAAAGTCCAGTGTGGGACATTCACATAGACGTCTTGAGAAATCACTAAAAGTAAAATCTGTGTCTTGGCTTTGAGAGAACAGCTAGGATGCAAAAGCAAAACACATTAAGCGGTCTGAAACCGGAAGCACCCAAACAAACATCTACAGTAATAATCCTCCAAAATACATATGGATGGAAGAAAAGATGGGAAGGAAAACCCACAAGTCAAAACTATTACATAATTCAACTTGAATGTAAATTTACCCAGATGTAATGAAAATGAAATGGCATTAGATGAATTGAAACATATACATGGGCCTTAGCCATCATTAAATCATGGATCTGTCCAGGCATCCAATAGCCCGTGCCTCAGTTTCTCTAAATAAAAGAGAATGTTGGTTAGGCACCAGCTAAAACTCATGCTTGGGAAGAGGTATTGTAGCTGCAATACTATGAACTTGTAGTCTATCATTTTTCTTACAAGTCTGCAACCTTTTCAACCAATTAGTCAGATTTAGGTTCCTGGGAATTAGATAGTTTTTACATGTTTATAGCTTCCCTGTAAGAGCTACCTTGCCCCAGGATGCTCTGGGGGAAGTTTAAGAACGCTAAGTCCTTCTGCAATCCCCATGCTACTGATGGTAGCAGCTTAGGGATAAACAAATGACACAGCAAAGGCTTGTTGGCATAGTATAAGATCTTTCTTAGCCATTTGTTCCCTGGGTTCTAAGTTGTGACTATGCATGTTGGCCATTCTGTTCTGGATTCTGCTTGCCACAGTAAAGGTATATTACATTTTTAGCCCATTTTCCAATTCTGCAAATCCTCAACTGTTTATTGACTATGACAGATTCTATTTAGAATGTTCAGTTTCTATAGCAGACACAGGGAGATCAAGAACTGAAATGGTATAATCTTAGAGCTTATCTTTTTGATGAGTCTGTGTTCATAGGTCAATATTTTACAAGTTTCATATTATAGATCTATTTAATAAAAAAAAAGTTGTATTTTGCTGCCAGGCTCTTCTTAGAAACCATTACATGTGCATAAGGTTCACCTATGTTTTTCTTGCTAAAGGAATGGTTAGTATCAGTTAGTTACCTAATGAAATATTAGTCATTTTACTTTCTTTGTCTTTGGTGGATACTGAGTTTGAGGTAATTTGTGGGCATTTTGCCAATTAAGGGACAGTCATTTAAATGTACATGCTGGTATACTTTAAAGAGAAACACTTTTAGAGGCTATACAAATTTCCAAGCTCCGTCTTAAAAATAAAAGTTAAGTGTACAGATTTTATATATTTTTGGCCACCAAAATTGTACAAATCGAACAGCAGTCATACCAGTAAGGATATGAGGAGGTGGGAAATATTGACACATTTGGTAGGTCTGTGAGTTCCTGCAAACTTTCTGGAGCAATTTATCAGAAGCTTCTACCCTTGACTCAGCTTTTCCACATCTTGGGACTTTCCTGGGATAAAAACAGAGACACAGTAATACAGCAGGGTTTCTCTTGGAGGGGAAAGTCAGAGATGATCTAAGTGTTCACGATAGTGAGGCTATGGCAGTGAGGTTCAGCAGGCTTGCTTTAAGGTTGGGTAGAAGGCATTCCCTGATTTGGTGAGATGTTCACAATATCCTGCAGGGAAGCCCTGCAACAGGCTGAGTGATGAGGAACAACCGTGTGCTCAGGCGGAGTGACGACGAACCTGCCCCCTTGGCTTGCTCTGCCTTTATTTCCTTTTGTACCTCGATACATGTAAAGTTTCCTATAAGTGTGTGTTGTCTGTTGAACACACTCTTTCACACATCTTTTGTTTCTTGCCACTCCTCTTCGCTCCTTCGTCCTGCTGATAGTTTTATTTCTACTTTGTTGTTGTTGTTGTCTATACCTGCATGATGCTGTGTGTTAAATCTAGGAACCACAAATGAGAAGGAACATGTGATGTTTATGCTTTTGAAAATGATTTAATTCACTTGATATGATTATCTCCAGTTGTATCAGTTTTTGTACAAATGACATGATTTCTTTGTTTATAGTTGAAAAAGATCCACAATAAATACATGATGGTTTTGTAGGAAAATGTTAGCTAAATAAACATTTTCAAGTAGTACCCCAAGAACAGTCCGTGTATAAGATACAAGATGGGAATTCATTTCTCTTAGCTCTTCCCAGTTCCCCTCTTTGTAAATGGCATTCTGCCAGCCAGTCTGGGCAATGCAAGCCTTTGCCATAGGTGCTTCCTCTCCTCCTGAGATCATCTTGCAGGAAAGCAGCTCATTGGTCACTTCACTCCTCGGACATATGTAGAGGATGAGAAAGAAAGAAGCAGTGAGAAGAGACTCTGATACTAAAAGGAAACAGTAACTTAGGACCACGTGGGTTTTTTTTTATATTTATTAGTAAGAGACTGAATACTAAATTATTATTTTCTGCAGTTCATTTGGGATAAGGAGGACAGGAACAATGGCCCACCATTGCTAAAACTTCAGGACAACACACACCTCAGCAAGGTTATGGCTGATACAGACTTTTTTTCTCATCCAGTGGCTCCAAATGTTGAAAGAACTATTTGAGAAACATACCTTTACCCTTTCACTGTGTTTAAATTTCGTTAAATTATCGAAAATCAATTACAGTCCTGGCACTGAACTTGCTGACTCATGTTTTGGCTTATTTTGAACAGTATGTGAGGTTTTTCTTTAACCAGCCTGTCTCACTAACATTGGAAAGAGATTTCTTTCAGCTAATTTACTTTAACATTTTACCTAGGTTTCCTAGTCCCAAACAACTGAAGTACAAAAAGCTTACATTTTCACTGATTCTTATTCCTGAGGCCAGAGGAAGCTTATCCCATGCTTCAGTCTTTGAGGTATTTCTAGAATATTGACTAGACTATGTTCTTAATTGTCCATGACGTCCTCTGAATTAATTTCCAACAGTAGTTGAGCAATTCTTTAAATGCCTTTCAGAACACTTCAGCAAAGTTAAGCTTTCTATATTTAGGGAAACTATTTGCACAGTTAATTGCAGAGAGAGATGGCTGCTGCCCTTGCAAAAACAAAAACTAGATTCAGCATGTCCTCTTTCGGGCATGCACTGAAGAGTGTCAGGGCACTGATACAGAGATCACTGTGGATGAAATATCATTTACTCTTCATGGCCGCAGCATCAAGTGCAGTCCAAAGTCCTAGGAAAAGCAGTGAGCGTGATGTCTCCAGAGAACACTTATTTCCGTGCCTCCCACTTCCAGCTGTCTCTTTCCCCTACAGTGTGGCTTTAATCTTTAGATTCAGAGTTCTCTAGCTGAGCATAAATTCTTATTGACCTTAACTAAAATAACTTACCCATTCAGAAAGCTGTTCAGAAATCTGCCCACCTGGGCCCTAAATTGTTCTTTGAGTTTGGCAGAAAATTTTAGCTGAAAGACTTAAATGGAAGCTCAGTCATGCTGACAGTTGACAGATCTGTACACCTGGGTGAAGAATCCCATCACAAACCATCCATGAGTTATGCATTCTTAACTAAGCATGTATTTTATTTTGCTTGGATAATTTAAATTATTATAAGATAAAAGATATACTTTTGTACTAATTATTCTAATTATGTCTTAATAAAAAGTAAACAAAACAAAACAAACAAACAAAAAAACACCTCAAAAAACAAAGATCTTACTAGATTAGCTTTTGTGAAAGGGTAGACTCAAAGACTCCAGTGTTCCAAAACAGCAATAAGTAAAAAACTGACTCAGAATCCCCCAGTCTTGCTAGAAAACTCAGCCATTTGTATGCTTCTACAATATAAATCTGCACTGTAATTATAATGGCAGCTTAATCAGGTCTGCTCATCATTTATTGATTTGTTCTCTCCCTTGACAGAATATTAGCTAATCAATTGGAAATGTTATTTCTTAAGTTATGGTTCCCCCATGCCTATGGCATCTATTCCTTCCTTTCCTCTCCTTCAGATGAGATCTTATGCATTTAAATATTGTGTTATTAGGTATCTACTTGGTTTTGTATGGAAACTGTTTCACCTTGTGAAAGTGGGTCTGATCTTATTGAAAGAAGTCATTGTATATTTTCATCATTCATATAAAAATGTGACACTGAGGTCCCTGAAAATCTTTCTTAAGTGGAAAGAGGAAAAGAAACCAAGAAAAAGAGATTATATTTCAAATAAACCCAGCAGCACAATATTTGGCTTGACATGTTTGTGGTTTAGCTGTTTTTCCCTAGAGCATAGACACATTCCATTGAATGATCAGAAAGAGCAAAAGCTACAGGACACAGGGGCTGGCTAGGAAGAGGGCTCTGAGCTCACTTTCCTTTGCTCCTTGGAGACTTTCCAAAGTCTTCTAAGCTCAAGAAAATCAAATGTGACATGCCAAAGGCATCTATTGTTCCTTCATATTTTCAAGGAGAGAATCTTTGTGGTATGAATAAAACACCCAAAGGTCCCAATGAAAAGATTAACCTTAATTTTGTGTCCTGTGACTCCCATTGGGCCCAAGAGGTGTCTGCTCTTTAACTGTACTAGGATTAATCCCGAAGGTTTCCATGCTGATGAAATAGTCTCAAAAACATGGACAAATTAGCCTCTGTAGAAAGATAGGCCAATATATCAAAGCACCGATCTCAGTACTTTGCAGATAAAATAGAACCCACAGGATGTTCTTTTCTGACCTTTTTGGGTTTAAAAATCAATACTACTGAGGACATGTTTTCAATATAACCATGTCTTGGAATATCCTATTTCATGAGATCCAAAAGAATTAAATAGAAGAGCTGTAAGAACTGTGACAACCTGGAAGGGAAGGAGATTTCCTTCCAGCTTCCTGGTGTGAAATGTGCAAAGCCGAGAAGAGAGGCCGCAGATCCTGGCAGAGACTTCTAAAGAAATAGTGTGTTCGCTGTGTTCACTACAAAGAGTAAACGCAAAAGATCCAGGCCATCCATCAGAAAACATTGGACCCGAGGTTAACTCAGCGTGGACAGCCTCAGTGCAGGTGACAGGTAGCTTGCAGGGATTGCTCAGGAACCTGAGAAATCCATTTGATAAAGCTATACAGAACCTTCCTCAAGCAAAGCTGCTGGTCACTCTCTCCAACCACTTAGTAACATCTTAGCAATGTCTAGTCACTTGTTTTTCACAGAAGGAAGAACCTGGCTGTAAGCAGGCACTCAGGACCAAACCTGTTAAAAAGTCTGCTGCTCACATGCGGTGTATTATTTTTATGCTTTCAGTTTGTTTGAATACAGTCTTTTGTTACTTTGTTGTTTTGCATTCAGTTCAATTGTCTGAAAAGATGACAAGACACCGGAGACACCCTATCTAGAAAGAGACCATCATTAACACAGGCAGCATAGATTTAAGTGGTACAGATTACACAGCATAAGGTTCTGGAAAACCAGTTCAAACCATGAAGTAAAAATAGAACCAACTTCAGTGTTAGAATTTTCAAACACCTAATACATTTCTTCTCTACAGTGTTTCTTTTATACATCTTTTTATATGACCTATCATTTCCTGAGTTGAGGCAAGTTGAGAACACAGTCCTATAGACACTTGTGCACATTAGAGACTCAATTCAGTGCAGCTCAAGGGTGTTTACCATTCACTGATGCCTGATAGTTCATAAAGGAAAGAAGCAAGTCATGGATATTGCTCAAAGGCTTGTCTAACAGCTGGCTGTTCCTCTCTTCCCTGCCACAGGCCAGGCTTCTGTTTTCCTTCTGGTATTTGTCCCATCCCATCTGCCTCTGAATTCCAGTGGTCAGAGCCAACTTGGCATTTACATTTCAACAGACATGAGACTTCAGATTGCTGTCATGCACATGATTATCTTTTTCCTGTGTTTAAAATTGTGTGTGTGTGTGTGTGTGTGTGTGTGTGTGTGTGTGAGAGAGAGAGAGAGAGAGAGAGAGAGAGAGAGAGAGAGAGAAAGAGCTGGATGCTGGTATATGTGTGTGTGATAAAGATGTATGCTGCTGTGTATGTGTAAGACAGAATTGTATGCTGGTATGTGTGTGTGTGTGTGTACCCGTGTGTGTGCATGTGCGCTAATGTATGTGTAAGACAGAAATGTATGTTATTGTGTGTGTGCTGGTGTGTGTGTGTGTGTGTGTGTGTGTGTGTGCATGAATGGTACATATGGATGCCAAGACACACTTGTGAAGGTCAGAGAACAACCTTGAATATTAATCGCCTTCCATGTTATCTGAAACAAGGTCTCTTGTCATTTGCTGCTTCATAGACCAGGCTAGCTGTCCTTAACACTTGCAGAGATTCTCCTGTTGCTGTCCCTCATCTTACCACAGGGATACTTGGATCACAGGCATTTACTGTATCTATATCTGGCTTTTTGTTTTTTCTTTTTTCTTCCCCCTTTACAATCTTATCTCTGACCCTCAGTGCCCCCCTCCATTCCACCCAATCCCACCCTTACAAATCCCTTCCCCTTTGGGTACCACCCCACTCTGGGACATCTAGTCACAGTAGGCAGGCCTAAGTGCATCCTCTCCCACTGAGGCCCAAGTAGGTAATCCAGTTCTGGGAAGGGGATTGAATGGTAGACCACCCAGTCATAGACAGCCTTCACTCCAATTATTTGGGGAGCCACATGAAGAACAGGTTAAGTTGAACATCTGCTACAAATATGTAGGGGGCCTAGGCCCAGTCCCTGCATGCTCTTTGGTTGGTGGTTCAGTTTCTGTGAGCCCCCATGGGCCCAGGTTAGTTGACTGTGTGGATCTTCTAGTAGTGTCCTTGATTCTTCCCTGACTCTAACCCTGACTCTTTCACGAGATGCCACAAGCTCTGCCTGATGTTTGGCTTTGGATCTTGGCATCTGTTTCCATCCACTCCTGGATGAAGCCTCTCAGAAGGCCCCTGTCTGCAAATAAAGCAATCATTAGTAACGTCAGGGATTGGCTATTTCACATGGGATGTGTTTCGAGATGGGCTGGTAACTGATTGGCTATTCCCTTAATGTCTGCTCCCTCTTTATTCCTGCTCATCTTGTGGGCAGGACAAATTTGGGTTGAACATTTTGTGGGTGGGTTGATGTCCCACTCCCTCCATTGGAAGTCCCCACTTGGTTATAGGAGCTGGCCACTTCATTCTCCATGGCCCCCGCAGTTAGGCATCTCAGCTAGGGTAACCCCATAGACTCCCTGAAACTCTACAGTCTCAAGTGTCCAATTACTCCCAGAGATGCCCCCATCAACTGCCATTCTCATTCCCAGTCCTCTCTCACACCTCCTCTCCCCATACCTGACCCCTGTCCTGTTCCCCTCCTCACCCCCTCTCCTCCCAGTTCCCTCACACCATCTATCTCAGATGACCATGGTTTTAGCGCAGAATTCTGTATCTGGCTTTACATGAGCTCTGAAGATTTGATCTTAGATTTTCACACTTAAAGGGCAAGTGTGTTAACCTGAGTTTAAAAAGATCACCTTAGTGATCTCCCAGCTGCAAACTCTTTTCCTCTCTTGCACAGAATATTCTGCATTTTCTTGATAGAAATCCCCCTGCCTTAGGTGTGCCTCTCTGAGCATAGCATTCTTAGCTGGGTTTACATGGAGCTATCCAATAGGAGATTATAGGTAAGAGTTCTGGACAAGGTCTAAGTGTAATTAGTGAGCTGCGATATGAGTTGAAAGTTTTTGTAGTTCTACAAATGAGGACAAATAGAAGAATAAATGACTACCAGAAAGGAATAAAAGTAGTTCCTAAATATGTTTATAAAAAATCAAATAAAGCCCTATAAAAACAGGAGCCATTTCCTATTAATAGATGGGCAAGATTAAAAAGATTGGTGTAACCTGATAGTTAGTGAGGAAGTCCATGAGGAAATAAATGGAGACTCACTGAGGACTGCAAACATCAGTGGGATGGTCTGAAAGGTAGTTACAAATACCCAAATAAAGAGGTGTAGTGACAAACAAGAGCGAATCAGATAAGAGTGGACAGAGGTGATTTGTTCAGATCTTGCCAAGGCAAGGTTGTCAGTACCAGTACTTAGTGTTTTCCAGATACTAAAGCGAGGCTCTGTGGAATGAAGGCAAGACTCTGGGTTACCTGGCTTGAAGGCTGTTGGCCTGAGGAAGCTGGAGATGAGCTAACTAGATGTACAAAATCCTTTGTAATTGAACTGCTAATGTTTCATGTTTGACTTTTTCTCATGAAATTTCTCTACAGTGAGAGCAGGAACAAAAATAGGGAGCCTATCACTAATTAGTCAAACCCTGGGCATTTTGGCTAATGAGTAGATTATTTTGGAAGTAGTTGCTTGTGTAATGTGACTTACACATGAGAGCCTGGCTTCATGGATGAAGAGTTGTATTTCTGATGGACATGCTGCAGATTGTGGGGTCAATTTTATTTGTATTAATATATAATCTGACTATTGTCTATATGTTTATATATATTAATTGTATTAATATATAATCTGGCTATTGTTTATAATCATCATAAAGACTTTCTCAAGGGGATATTAAGGTGTTTATTATCTCATAAAATATGAATGGATAAAATATGATTGTTTTCAATCCATTGTGCATAATCCTGGTAGTTGGTAGCAAACACACAAGGCAAAAGGCCTAGATACTACAGAAACACAGGTATACTTCTGAAAGTGTTGTGACAGAGGGAGAGGCATTTCCATGAGCAAAACACAAAGATGCTACTTATGCAAGCTGTCATATTATGTGGGATTTCAGAATCCATCCTGGTAATCCCCAGGGTGTTTCACCACCAGGAGAGCATATTTTGGATAAAGGTATTCACTGCTCTGGCAGGGAAGCATGTAATTCCATCCCAGGAAACCATCATGTCTTGGCAAAAGAGTATCTAAAATAACCTAATTATGTTTACCTTTGGAAACAATGCATGGAATAAATGTTCTGATGCATGGCTAGCACAGGACAAGTGTACAAGGAAAAGATTCTCTCCCCTGCATGCCCCCTGCAGCAGTGTGATTATGGGGTCAAGGGAGCTGAGGACATCTCACAGAAGAGACAATGGAGAAAATAGCTAACAGGGACCAGAAACAGCTCTCTACAGATCTAAACACTTCTGTTTTCTTTAAGATTTTCTTTGTTCAAATAAATGACATGTTTATATTTAATAACTTTGTTTAGTATGAGGTTCCCAAAGACCTTCTATTTGTGTGGCATGATTGAGATGGTCACTTTAGCAAACCCTTTTCACTTTGAAGGTGAGTTTAACCACAGTTTGTTGTTAAAAAATATGTTCACAACACACACACACACACACACACACACACACACACACACACACACACCCCACGCACACATACACATCTTCATTGCTTGTAGAAAAAAATTAATTGATGTGTTTTCTTTCCATTCTATTTCTCTTCTTTTTCCTTATTATTTTGTGTTAAGAGGGAAAAAGAAAAAAAAAACCCTAGAATTTCTATTAATAGATTTAAATTAGTGCTCACTGTTTAGAAACATAACATTGTCATGAAATAAAAGCGTTAAGTCTATTTACATGGGGATTCATCATGGAAAGTGAGTTTGTTTTAACACTGTGAGGAATGCTCAAATCAAAAGTAAAAGATGCCTCATTCAGCAGTGGAAGAATACAGGAGACTCTGGCAGGTAAGGTGCTGTAGCAACCCAGGCTGGAGATGGCGAACTCTGAGATCAAGTCTTTTTTTTGAAAGAGGAGATGAATGAATATCCTTGATGTTTAATAGGAAAAAATCCTCCATTTTTCACATTAAGAAAATCCCAATCACCTTCAAAATGACACTTTCCATATCATGGTCAATTCTACTTTAATTCTAAAATTGAAATGAAATTCCATTTAAAGTGTGCTGTTGATGAGTTCTTTGATCTGCAATAACCTGGCTCTCACCTCCATTTAATAGAGATTACAGCTTCTTGGTTAATGGGCTACTTCACCCATCATCTACGAAATTTCAACATTTACAGGAACAGTAAGTGCTAAGTGCTGATAGTAGATTAAAGAGTTTGCATGTAAGTAGTCAGCAGAAACGGAATGTCTTGGAGTAAGGGACAAAGCCTGAAAGGAAGCAGGAAATGCCAGAGGCACTTACTTAAAGGTGTTGCATAGGGACAAAGCCATGCCAGGTCATAGATGTCTAGGAGAGGCCCAATTCCTCCCATGAGTTATGAGCTCTTACAGAAACGAAGAACATTTCTATACAGGAGAAATGCAATGCACGATTTCATAACACTCTAGATCTCTATGTTTCTTAACAATGATAATCCTGTTATTTCTGAGACAAATCATAGTTGCATTAATCCCTTACTGTATTGAGATGATTTGAGAATATTTAATTAGAGTTCATTTGTGAATATAAGTTGTCTTACTGAATGAGTTTACAAAAAGTGTTTTTCCTTTACATGTCCATATTTTCTCAATATGAATAATGGAAGGTTTTTTTCTATAAAAGGTCAAGGATATTAATTTATTTCTTCTTTCGAGAAAAGACTTGATCCCAGAGTTACCCATAAGGCCAAGTGTTTGTGTTTCTTTCAGAGTCATATGTTGAAGCCATAACTCCCAGAGTGTCCAGTGTAAGGGAGAGGTCATGAAAAGGAGCCATAGGGGTAGTGTTCATAAAGATAAGAGACTAAACAAGGACAACAAACTAGAAATGTTAAAATGGGCAGCGGAAGGGGAGACTCAGAATGCTTCAACCCTACCCCAAGATTTGTAGGCAACTGAGGAACACTGAG
Source organism: Uromys caudimaculatus (assembly GCA_028551405.1). Classification (NCBI taxonomy): domain Eukaryota; kingdom Metazoa; phylum Chordata; class Mammalia; order Rodentia; family Muridae; genus Uromys; species Uromys caudimaculatus. Next base: position 67,651,547 of record CM052715.1, read on the forward strand.
ACTGGTAGAAATAGCTGATCCTAGGGAAGGGCACACAGATTGATAATACAATTCTAAATGGTTATCCCTGAAAACATAAAATAACACTATGCAGACTGAGCAAGTGGTGGTGGTTTTGTATTTGGGAAAATATATTCATATACACATGCAAGAATAATTAAAGAAAAAATAAGCAATTAATTTGAAAAAGAGCAAGAAGGGGTTTATGGGAGGCTTGGAGGGAGGAAAGCAAATGATAAGATATAATATAAAAGATATAATTTTTACAAATAAAAGAAATAATTAAGCATTAAAGACAATTAGAAAATAGAATCTCCCCTTCCTCTTGCTCCTCTCCCATCTCACCTAATTCATTTCTCCTCTCTTTCTCTCTCATCTCTTTCCCTCTTTTTCTTCTCCTCCCTTTCCATCTTTTTCTCTTTCTCTCCCCATCTCTTTCCCCTTTTCCATTTCCTCTTTCCTCCTCTCCCCTCCCTCCTTCCCTCTCTTCTACTCGACATATGTCTTCTCTCTTCCTTCCTTCACTCTGTTTTTTATTTCCCAGTCCCTCCTCCTTTGTCCCTTCCTATTTCCTCTCTGCAAACACTGACACTTGAAGGGAGGCCATGTGAAGACCTTGTGAGCAGGAAGCCTTTACCACAGAGAGAAAGCCCAGCAGAAGCAGAGTAACCCAGAACTTGAATCTTCTTACCTCTGTCTCTGAGAACTAAGCTTCTCTGGTTTCTACTGTCCACTAGTACATGACATTTTGTTATGGCAGCTGAAGATAAGGAAATATAGTTCAAATAATTTCAATAATGCAGTGTTTTCTCTCTTAAAGTTTGGATAGAATTTATAGGGAAAGATTTAGATTCATTAAGTTTGCAATGGTAATTCGTGAATTGAAAATTGCGTTCTCAATGTATTTTGTGATAATTGATCTAATAAAGCTTTTAAACTTGTAATTTTTAAAGCATACATTCTTCTAGAGAAGAATCAATTTGTTTTTCTTGTTTCTTTTTGTAAGAAACCCTTCTACCCCAACCCTCTTTTTAAAAATAATCCTTTCATATGGCTTCTGGCTTCTTTTCAAATAATCACAAGCATTTATTCAGTTTCACTCTTTTCAGACTCCTGTCCAAGCAGAAGCTGGTCCTTGGCAGTAATCAATAATAATTACATGTTCCATATTCCCTAAGTACAGCCAATAGAAGGCTCAGGGTGCTTGTGTCATACAGGTACAGAGAGATGGGGGTCTGGAGGGCACCCACTGAGGTTTCAGGCTTTCATGTCCTAGGGTAAGGGATTGGAGCAGAGATATAAATCCAAGTGTGTCAGAGTTTGAGAAATATCAAAAGCTCTTCTGGCCCATTTTAGGTTTACAAGATACCTGCCTTCTCTAGCATGTGTGTAGCCCAGGTTTACCTTGTGCCTGTGCTGTTCCTTACATAAGGACGTTGGTGGGTTTCCTTCTCATGTTGACCTTGATGCCTTCCTTCCACTCCACAGTGTGGTTGACTCTGTATCTACTCAACACTGCAGAGCAACACAACAGTAAATGTGCCCTGCTCATTCCCTCTAAACTATGCTTCCCATCCAGATACTTTTGAAATTCAATAATTATTTCAAAAGGTGTTTCCAAACACTGTAGATTCTACAGAGATGATAATATGTCACCCCTGAGTGTGAATTATTTGTTTTCCACCATTTAGAATTAAATAATGATTTCCATGCCTACTACCCATCGAATTTTGCACAGACTTCTTGAATTAGATTACACTAGGAATATTTGGTTTGACTTGTGCAGTATGGTGGACACATTTAGCTAAAATAAGGCAGGACACTCAAGCACTCTATGTTTCTCATATTCTTGTTGCTGTTTTTATTTTTAAGAGATATTTGTTAAAATTTGCTTCCCAATGTCAAATAAGAATGAGTTTGACATTTTGTGCATGTTTGTAGGCAAATCGTGTGTAGGGGGCATCTGTACCTTCTTGGTTTGTGTACCTGGGATCAATCAGATATGCCTGTTGTACACCAAGCAGACAGGGAACTCACACCTGCTCCTGAAGAACTGGTTTTCCTTGATTCCTCTATTGAAAGTTCCAGGGGCTGGTAATAAGAATGGGTGATTTTCCTCTCCCCCATGCCTCTGGTGGCAATGTCACCAAGACTTGCACATCCTCTAGAGCCCCATTTCCTAGAGCAGAGTAGCTCCTGGCACTTCAGGTGTAGTAGACTTTGTGGCTTTACAATGTAGTAGCCTTTTTCTCCTGTTTGCCTTGCATTAGAAAACTTTCCCTAGCACATTCACTTTGTTGATGTGAGAAAGTGAATTCACTTTTTCTCTTGGACCCTGACATATGCAAAGCCATGGCCTTCATGAGGGCTCTGAGACCTGACCTAGGAGTGAAACCCAGGACGGGACATGGAGTGTGTGCTGGTTTCCACATTGCCTCCCATCCCCCTTTACTGTAATTCTTAGTTTTCAGTTTGAGCAAACACCCTCCCTGGTATATGCCCATTCGATGTCTAGAGCCAGTGACACAGCTGTATTTTGGAAATCAAAAAGCAAAATTGTCTAACTTCCTGTCTTTCTCAGGGTTTCTATTCCTGCACAAACATCATGACCAAGAAGCAAGTTGGGGAGGAAAGGATTTATTCGGCTTACACTTCCATGCTGCTGTTCATCACTAAAGGGAGTCAGGACTGGAACTCAAGCAGGTCAGGAAGCAGGAGCTGATGCAGAGGCCATAAAGCGATGTAACTTACTGGCTTGCTCAGCTGGTTTTCTTATCGAGGCCAAGACTACCAGCCCACAGATGGTACCACCCACAAGGGGTCCTCCTACCATGATCACTAATTGAGAAAATGCCTTACAACTGTATCTCATGGAGGCATTTTCTCACCTGAAACTCCTTTCTCTGTGATAACTCCAGGTTGTGTCAAGTCGACACAAAACCAGCCAGTACACTTCCCCAGGTAATATTCTCAGAATCACAGAAGGATTGAAAAGATGGTGGTAAGCGTGTAGCTACTCTAGACAGAGTCATATTTACTTAGGAAATGAGAGCAGCAGTTTAGGCATGCCTGCCTCAGATTTTGTGGGTTCAGTTTTTATGCTTTGATGGCGGGCTTTTAAGTTTATTACTAGTTAGTGCCCTGACCATGCCAGAGTTTACTCCTGGCACTGTGTTTCATGTGTTAACTGTGTCTCATCTTCCTTCCCACACATTTTTCTAACTTTTTAAAACCTTCCCTTGTTTGTGGTTTCTTCTTGTGTTTCCTAGTTTTAAACCTTAAGTTTTAGCAAAAAGCTTAATCCTAGCTCAACAAGCCACAGGGATGGTTTTGAGGGTAACTTGGTGGTCACAAAGTTGCTTATTTATCCTAATGACTGCAGAGAACTCCTGACTGGTTTATTTATGGGTTGCATTTCTTCAGCCTTTGAGTATTTGCTGTTCTCTTTCACTTTATAGATCAGTTGGAGATACTTTGTTTCCAATAGCAAGCAGGCCTGGTCAAAGGGCTTTGGTTCTTCCTTGTGGCTGATTGAAAGGCCCCTGGGACATACCCATACCCACCTCTACATCCACATCCCAGGTGGGGAAAGCTTTCCCCTCCAGAGGTACTTCTTTAGCCAGAGACAAGAATAACCTCACAACTACCTTGAAGTGCACATTTACTTACATCTCCAATGTCACTCTAACTGCAAGAGAGAACTGAAAAGCAAGCATCTTGCCTAGCACCATTTCACAAATCAACCTGAGATGTGATAGCAGAGGAAACAGAAAAAGTGTGCCTTGGGGAGATGGCTAACGTAAAGTGTCATACGTTAGAAATGAATCTTCGAGTCTTTGGTCAGAGTCTGTGTTTGGCACTTACCAGGGCTGCATTATCTACATTTCTGTGTCTTCTCCTGTGGCACTGGGAAAAGGGAGGGAAGAACCCTCTCATTTTAAATCAGAACTTCCTTTCAGGTCTGTCTTCAGTCTTTTCTCTGAAGCCTCTCTTTGTCTCATTACAGTTTCAATTTCAATTCCTCTCAAATTCATTTTTCTCAATAAGGAATCTGATCAAACCTTTCCCTGATCTCCAGGGTTGAGTCCTGACTTCCAGCACAGCGTAGTGTACAGCTCCTCACCCTTCCAGCCCTGCATCCTTCTGCTCATCTGAATTGTGACTTTCTGAGAGCCTTCCCACTGCTCTCTCTCCACGTGACTTCCACGCCTCTTGTCCATGTAAGATCTTCAATGCAGTGCTCAATAGGCAGTATGAGGTCCTTCTAAGAATTCTTCCTCTGTTCTGCAAATGCCATGATGTCTATCTACTTCTTAGGCAATCATGTCACTTCCCAGTGACCTCACCAGAGTTCTGGGTCTTCTAGTAGCTATTGAAAAATTCAGAACAGCTTACTCACCATTTTACAGCAGAAGTTAGCACTGGGTTTGCACCATGGCAGGAATTCAAGTAAGGGATTAAGTAACTATTCTCTGAACATATTTAGGGGTGTGAGTGATTGTAAATATCCATAAAATATTTATGGTTCCCTATTTCTCTCTTGGTCGATTTTTCTCTTTTTCCTTCTCTCTTAAACCCTCCCTCTCCCCCCACCCCCCCACTGACCTGGGCAACACTGCAAAGAAATTACCTCATTCTTCTCTTTGCACATCCCAAGTTTCTGTTTTCACGATAGTTTTGTTTTAAATTATTTATGAGTTTTAAAAACAAAACTTTTATTTTTACTCAGCATAGATGAAAGAAATAATATTCCCTCTATTTGCTACTTTTATGAGAGTTGGCTTCTTAGGTATGTTCTGGAAGGCAAAAATGCAGAAAGATGTGGGCAGCAGCACGGGAGTGGGCGGAGACTGCAGTGGGGTGCCAGGAAGCTTCAGCTTATTAAAGAAAAACCTGGAGATATGCTGGATTCCAAAAGTCAAAGTATTCATTTTCTTGGCTGTTTAAATTTTTTTTGAGTTGGAGATATTTCTTATTTAAAGTGACAGGAGCCTTCTGCTCCAATATGCACAAGTTAGGGAAGAAAATAAGGAAAAATTTGCTAAAATTCACCTTAGTGCTTCCTTTATGGAAAGAAAAATGTTTCCAACTAAACGAATCTAGTAGCCTTGACTCTGAGAAAAAGTGTTCATTTTGTTTTTGATTTTTTTTTCATTTTGGTAATACATCTGACTCAAATTTTCAGTCCCTTCCTGATTCTCAGATTTTGTTCGGTTGGTGGGGAAAAATATGTTATTGATGTCAAAATGGGATGGCACCTTCTTTCCAAGAGTCCTTAAGAGTTAGTTGCCCATAGTTCAGTGAAGAATAAAATCAAGTTCAAGCACTGTGTACAGAGTTGAGTTCAACCAAGGACTGTAAGAAAATTTATATTGTATCTTTGGGGAATGTCAACAGTGGTCCTTTGGGTTTCTTCTCCCTCTCTCCTCTGGCCATGCCATCATTACCTTACAATCTGCAAGCATTTCATGGTTTCCTCTTAAATACTGTGTCCATACCTGCACTGCAGGCTCTCTACTCTCCAATATCCCAGTTCATTAACTGCTTCTCAAAATTCCATCTACACATTCCTCTCCCTAGCCCAATGAATTCTTAGGGATCTTATATGCATGTTTCCAATTCTTTCATGTAAGCCACTTGGACTCCATCACAGCATGGACCTTTACCCTCTTCCATATCTTAGTACTAAATCAGAAATCCCTGGAGACACTGTGGCCACATGTGTTCATTTTCACATGCCTCTCGCCATATATTTGTTAAATGTATGGTGTTTAGTAATTATTGGAGAATTAATAAACATGTTAGAGTGTTATTATAATTTGGAAAACATTATCTTAATATAAAATATTAACTTCAGTTAAGGACTAAGTATTGTTGCTTCCCAAGCTAAGATAATTTGCACTCGAGAATGTAATGGACATAGGTGGTACAGGCCAAATTTCCAAAATTCTTCAGAGGAAACACATTTATAATCTTTCTCCCAAATTAAGCCAATATATTAAAAGTGCCAGAGGTTTTTTTTGACCTCACAATGACATATAACCTATCAACACAGAGATTATTAAGGTCCCATTCTCTGTTCTTAAGGAATTGCTGTAAATTAACTTGTTCCTAATAAAGAGGAATTCGTATTTCCTTATGTTTGGGATATTTAAAGATCAAATATTACAGTGACTATTTAAAAGAAACTGTGGGAACCTGGAGTTATTTTTATAATTATGCAACTCTACAGGGCGATTTCTATATAATTATGCCACAGATTTCTTTTTACCTTAAATCTAATAACTTTAACATTTTTAGAATTGACCCCTGCTTCCTGATTTTTGGAAGACAACTGAATTCTGTAGAAAGCCGTGTCCACCTTTGCATGCTATCCTTGTGGAGTATTGAATGGGATAATTTCATTATATTTTATGGATGAATAAAATCCATATATATATATATACATATATATATGTATATATATATATATATATATATATATGTATATCTCACATTTTTAACTTTGAAGAGAGAAAATCATATTTGAAATTTAACATTTTCAATTTTATTCCTGAAGATAACCATTGTGACTGAGAGGATAAGACAGAATTCCAAGTCATTTTAATTGTTATTTTCCTAGTGAGTAAGGATATTGTGTACTTTAAAAATACGTGTGACCCATTTACATATATTCTCTTAAGGGGTGTGCGGTCAGATACTTTTTTGATCGCATCATATATGAGTACTATACAGACATTCTCCACTCATCTTCTTCCTTGCTTCCAACTCCCTCTCAAATTCACAACCTCTTCTTCGGTTATTGTCGACATATATAAAATCTGCTGAGTCCAGATAGAATGTCGTTCTGTTCCTGTGCACATGCATTTAGAGCTGATGCTTGGATGAGCTCTCAGGGGCTTGTCTCTAGAGAAGGCCAACTCTCTCATTAGTTGCTTATTCATCTTTCTGTGGGTCTTGGACATTATGAGATTGCCCATCCATGTTAGTGTGTCAAGTGGTCTTATCACTGTATTAGCCTATTTTTCAACAGTATGCTTTGGGGGCTACTTTTTGCAGTTCTTTATATAATCCATATATTGAATCCTTGTCTGAAGCTGGCAAAGATGTTCTTACATTCTGTGGGCTGTCTGTTCCCTCAGCTGACATTTTCTATTCTGATACAGAAGATTTTGTATTTTCATGTAACTCCATTAGTCAACTTTTGAGATTTTTTTCTATGACATTGGAGTCTATTTCGGAAGGTTCTTGCCAATGCCTATGTATATCCTGAAGTGCCTCCCACTATGTGTTTCTCTAGCAGTTTCAGCTTTTAAATGAAGACTTTGATCCGTTGTTGTTTCAAAGGAAAGTGAGAACTGTGAATCTGCTATCATTTTCCTGCAGTCATGCTTAGGTGTCCAGCTTTGCCACACTATGTGATGAAGCTATTACCATTGTATATTTGGAATACTTATTCAAATTCAGGCGATTGTAGCTGCGTGGGTTGGTACCTGGGCCTTTTACTCTGTTCTTGTCTCCTTTGTGGTTTACATGTCTGTCAGTAACATCATGCCTGTGCCTTTTATGGTTCTTCAATATAATTTGAGGATATTTGGATCTCTTGAGCACTATTCATTTTTGCTCTTTTCAGGTGTTTATTTTTTTCTGCTTTCATATGAATTTTATGACGTTTTCTAGTTCTACAAAGAAGTAACTGAAATTTTCGAGGAATTACGTTTATTATGTAGATTAGCCTTGGTAATGTATCTATTTTCACAAAATTAATTCTGCCAAAACAAAAGCATGGAAGATATTTCCATTGTCTTTTATCTTGTTCAATTTCATTTTCAGTATCTTAAAATTTTAGTTGTAGAAGCAACTCACATTCTCAGTTCAGTTTAATCTCATGTGTTTTTAAAAGGATTTTGATAGGACTTTTTTTTTCCAGTGTCTTTCTTGACAAGTTAATGATTGATATACAGAAAAGCTGTTGGTTTTTGTGTCCTCCAACTTTTCTGCAATATCTTTCAGCTCTAAAAGTGTTCTGGTGCCATATATAGTGTATTTTAAATATAACATCATGTCATCTGGAAATGGGAATAATCTCATTTCTTCCTTTCCGAGTCATATCCTTTTATTTCCTTCTCTCTTCTTGTTGCTTTAGATAAGAATTTGAGCAATACATTGAGTAAACAGGAGAGGCCAGATTCCCTTGTCTCATTTCAGGTTTTAGAGGAAAAAAAATCTGATTTTTACCATTTGGTATAACTTTGATTCTGTTTGTAAAACAAGGCCTTTATTATGCTTAATTGTAGTGCTTTTATTCCTAATTTCTTCAGGCTTTATCATGAAGGTACACTGAACTTTTCCAAATGCTTTTTCAAATGGTCAAGGGATTTCTGTCAGTCTGTCTATTTTTGTGGACCCTTGGCATGAAACCAAATATGTCACCATGTATGGTTTTCTTTAGATGTTTTATCTAGTTTGTAAGTATTTGGTTAAGAACATTTACACATTATTAACCAGAACACTTGATCTATGCTGTTGTCTTTACATTTTGTTCTTATACAGTATTGGAATCAGTGTATTTCTGGCTTTATAGAATGAATTTGGTATCACTACCTCTGTTTTTTTGGTAGAGCGGTGTGAGAAGTGTCAGAGGTATGACTCCTCAGAATGTGGTAGAATTCAGACATGAAATCCATCTGTCCCCTGCTCTTTTTCTGGGAATACTAACTCAGTGGTTCACTCTCCTCTTTATGGGTCTAGTTAAGTCACTGCATTTCATTTTTCTAAATCATGTGATCTCAGTACTCTGGGAAATGGAGATTTGCAAAGATTCCTGGTAAGTTTCTAGTTTTCCCTGGAGTTGGATGCTAAATTCCCCTGGAGCTTTTATTTATTTATTTATTTATTTATTTATTTATTTATTTATTTATTTGGATCATCTTGCACTTTCTTTTTAATCAGCTTGTGCAAGGATCTTTCAATCTTCCAAGAAATTTATCTTTATTTAATTGATTCTATGCATTGTTATTTCAGTCACAATTTCACTAGTTTCCTCCTAGTCTTTACTGTATTTTATTTATTTATTCTTTTTTCTTTCTCTGGTGTATTTGAGTTCATCTTTCCTTGTTTATTCTGAACTTGAGATGCATCACTTGGTTCTTTAAGATCACTTTGACTTTTTAGGGTAAGAACATTTAACTATAAACTTTTCTCTTAAAACTACCTTAACTACAGTTAAGTGTTTCTGGTAGATTATGGTATTATTTTCTTTTGACTCTAGGGTTTAAAATTCTTTCCTTCCTGAGTTCTTTAGTTATCTACTATATTTTAAAAAGTGGATTATTCAATCACCAAATATTTGTTGCTTCTCTTGCGCATGACTTTTGTTTTTATTTCACTGGAGTATGAAGTAGAAACTTAAGGGTTCTTTGAAAAGAAAGTACCAGAGACCGGGGGAGGGGGGGTGAGAGACTCTCAGAACTCAAAGGATGGGACCTTGGATGAAATGCCCAACAGTGGGGAGAGTCTACCTCCAATAGAAAGACAGCATCAAGTGGAGGGAGGGGATTGCCATCACATAGTAAAAAACTCTGACCCAGACTTGTTCCTGTCTAAAAGAACTACAGGGGCAAAGATGGAGAAGAGACTGAGGGAAAGGAGGTCCAGTGACTGGCCCAACTTGGGATCCATCTCAAGAAGAAGCTCCATGAGACTGAGGGAAAGGAGATCCAGTGACCAGCCCAACTTGAGATCCACCAAGGCCTGACACTATTACTGATATTATGGTGTGCTTACAGACAGGAGCCTAGCATGACTGCCCTTTGAAAGATCCAACAAGCAGTTGACTGAGACAGATGCAGATACTTACACCCAACCAATAGTCTGAAGTAGGGGACTCCTGTGGTTGAATTAGGAAAGGCTGGAAGAAGCTAAGGAGGAGGGCGACCCCATAGGAAGACCAGCAGTCTCAACTAACAGAGATCTCTCAGACACTGAGCCATCAACCAGGCAGCATACTCTAGCTATTCTGAGGCCCCCCAATACATATACAGCAGAGGTCTGGCCTCAGTGGGAGAAGATGCACCTAACCCTTGAGGCCCCAGAGTGTGGGGAGGCCTGGTGGGGAATAGGGGGGTAAGGGGTGGACAGGTGGAGTGGTGGGGTTGGGACATCTTCTTGGAGGCAGGAGGAAGGAGGAATGGGATGAGGAACTGTGGGAGGGCAGACCAGGAGGAGGCAATGACTGGAAAAATAAAAGTAATAAATAAATAAATAAATAAATAAATAAATAAATAAATAAATAAATAAATAAAGAGTCTGCACATCTTATAATTTAAATAGAATATACTGTAGATATTTGGTAAAATCCCATTGATATGTGATGTTGATTTTTGAAGTTTTTCTGACTTTTGAAGACCTATCTGACACAATTAGCTTCAGCTGTTAACTTGACAGAAATCTAGAGTCTCTCATCAGATTGTCCTGTGAACACGTTTGCAGGGCATATTCTTAATTGTTAATTGGTATGAGTGGTTCCAGTCCACTTCAGATGGTGCTGTCCCTAGGAGTGTGGACACATAATATAAAAGAGAGGAGGTTTAATTTGAGATTGGGAGCCAAGAACTAAGCAGCATCCTCTGTGGTCTGTTTCAGTTCTCACCTCAAGTTCCTGCTTTGACTTCCCTCACTGACAAACTCTTACCTGGAAATATAAGATGATATAAACCGTATTCCCCACCAACTTGCTTTTGATCACTGTTCATCAGAGTAACAGAAATAAAACTAGAACATTGTTTTGAAGTAACAGTAGGATATTGATGTGCCACACTTGCACCACAACTTATGTTACATAGGTATACTATGTAAATCTATATCCGTATACCTATATATAAAGTTTCGTGTGTATCTCAGGAGTGGAAGGTTTGGTGCATGACACAACTTAGTCAGTTTCTTGATGATCATCCTCATTCTCATATGGCAAGATTTTTCCCAACTCTTCTTACTAGTTCTCATTTGAAGTCCATTTTAGGAGTTGTAAGTGTCACTCTGCCAGCTCCTTTATCACTTCTGTTGCTTTGGTGTGTTGATTTCAGTCCTTTAGGATTTAGTTTTTAGATGTCTTTCCCAGTGAGATGTGTTTCTTCAAGGAAGGTCTTGTTTCTTTAATCTGGTCAATTAGTTTGCATCTTTTAGTTGGTTAGTTGGAGACATTTGTATTCAAGTTTGTTATTAACAAGATTTTTTTTTCTATTTGCATGGCTTTATTTGTTGTCCTGAATCTTTCAATCTTTTCTTCCTCCCTGATCTATATTAAGGCTATATTGGTTTGCTATGTTGGACAGGATAGATTCCTTCCCGAGTCTCCTCTATTTATTTATTCTTCTCAGTAAATATATTCCCCTTGTGTTCTCCTGGATGAAACTGTCATCACTGTTTTGTGTAGTATTCCTTTCTGTAATTTCTAATTCTGGCATTTTATTGTTATAAATTGTCTCTGTTTGTACTTGTCTTGAAATGTTCTGGTCTTAAAATAAATCATTCCATGTGTGCCTATCTTTTTGTATTTCATTTTTATTTGTTTGAGATTGTAATACTTTATTTCATTTTACCATTCTGTTTCCTCCTTTCCACCCCTCTCATATACTCTTCCTTGTTCTCTTTAAAATTTGTGGCTCTTTATTTCATTCATTGCTGTAACATATATATTTGTATATACATATTTGTTGTATATATAGGAATATCTATATATCATAGGGTTGGATAATTAATTGGTTGCTTGTTTATTGTTTCTCAAGAGATTTAATATTGTCCTGATGTTTCTAAGCCTGAATATGAGTAAACCTTTTTCTCTCTAGGTTTTAGTATTGTTTCTTTGTTTTCTGATTCTTTATTGTGTGTTTCTTTGTTTGACATATTGACTGTTATGAAGGGGAATGATCCTATCTGTTATTTGGGATTTTAATTGCTTTTGTGTTTTCATGTCTGTTTCTTTAAATCTAAGAATGTTTTTGCTGTAATTTCATATTTTTTATCTTGGATTTTTAAAAATCTAATGGGTTCTTACATGTAGCTTATTGAATATATTCTAAAAATCCTTTGAAGTTTTGGTCAGATTTCTTTTGATTCTTGTTCTTGTTTTTTCTTTTTTCCTTCTTTTTTTTATTATTTACTTCTTTTTTTTTTCTTATTTTACACTCCAGATTTTTT
>CM052715.1:67664244-67687166 GCA_028551405.1 Uromys caudimaculatus
ATCATCTTGAGCGAGGTAACTCAGTCACAAAAGAAGGAACATGGTATGTACTCACTGATAAGCGGATATTAGCCCAAAAGTTCAGAATGTCCAAGTTTCACTTAACAGTAACCGCAGGACTGAGAGTGAGGTACCCGATGGAGGGGTTGGAGAAAGGTCTGAAGGAGTGGAGGAAATTGGTAGCCCCAGGGAGGGAGCAAGAGCGTCAATGGGCCTGACCCTCCCCCTGGTCGGCCTGGAGTTCAGACCACCAACCAAAGAATACACATCTATTGACCCATGGTTTGGACTACATATGAGGCAGAGGAATCACCACGATGGTCATCAGGGAGAAAGGAGAGGACTTTGGGCCTGAGGGTGCTAGAGGCCCCAGTAAAGGGGAATGTCAAGGTGGGGAATATGGGAATGGGTGGGCGGGTGGGTGGGAGGTGGAATTCCCTCATAGAGGCGGGGATAGGGAGGGGATAGGGGGTTTCCAAAGAGGAGACCCAGAAAAGGGGAAACATTGGAAATGTAAATAAAGTATCAAAAATAAATAAAAAAAAGAAAAAAAATGTTGTTAATGAGATATGGGTAGGCATCTTTTGTGGATGCAGAGCACAGACTTCAAGGCTCCTAGTGGATGGCAGCTGCAAATTCAGCATTGCTGTTCCTTCCTCATAACTGTTCCTGGAATGTTGGATAAATGCATACCTTGTCCAATCAATACATCAGACACAATAACAATATCTGAGCTCCCGTGCTTATTTATCCCATGTGCCCAAATACATAAAGAGGAAGCATCAGTACCAAAACCAGCCCATGGGTAACAACATTCAGGAAGAGAGCCGGAGCAATTTTCACCTGTTTCTCAGAAAAATGAAAGGAAAAAACCCCAAATTTAAAGGTCCTCTTGGGATGGCATCAATAATTTAAGTATTGGGTTGATGTTCAATAACTTTCCCCCCTGTAATGCACATCGTGGCAGGAAAAGGAAATAAAGTTGGCGTGTCATTTGAGTGCCTGATTGATTTGATCATAAACAGAAAGGAAAAATGTTTGTTACAGAAAAATAATCACAGTTGAAGCCATGAAAGAACAGGGATAAAGAGTGGTAAATACCTTACCTTTGAGATTTCAAAGGCGTTCTTGTCCAAATGGCACAGCTGGCTTAGAGATCCTTGGATGAGCTGAGATGTGCAAAGATGACATGTCAGGGTGGGGTCTGGGTATGGCACCAACCAAAGCGTCACATAGAGAGAGGAGAATGTCACACACCTGCCACAAATGTGACACCAGAGAGCGGTGGATACTTTATAATTGGTATTTAGATGTGGGATCATTGGTACAGGGGAGAGCACAGAGACTGAGCATCATCAGCACAGGTTTGCAAAGGTAGACTCCACAGGAAGTGCTGCTTGCTAGGAACAGTCTTGACATCTGGCATCAAGCATAACAAGGCAGCAGGGATATGTGTGCTCCTGTTTCAGGTCTCCTGATAGAAGAGACAAGTCACTGTTGTCTTAAGATCCAAAATAATCTCGGAGAGCAGTGCTGTCTCTGAAAGCTTAAATGCACAGTAATTTGGGTGTTAGAAAGAAATTCAGTTGTCAGTCCAAAAACCACTACTTCACATCAGTGTGACTATTTCATGCCGAAAAGCTTTAAATTTATTTTAAACCAATTAGTAAAATTTATCACTTATCATAAGACAATGAATTCATTCCCCTTCCATGCTGCTAGGAACATCTAGCCATGAGAGTGTCACAGGGACTTGGAAATAGGATGTGTGGTCCATATGTTCCATAGAGCAGCTGGCTCCTGGATGCTCTGTTAGCTCTAACTCAGTTTTGTGGCTTTCTTCATTCTCCAATTATCATTCCTCAGAGAAGTTATTATCTCTAATGCTTCTTTAATTTAAAAAATTTCCCTTAACCCATACAAAATCTGCTTTGGCATCAATATCCTGACTTATATCTGTAACCTTTCCTGTATAGTGGGATGATTACAATGTAAATTATTGATGATATAGGGTTGTTTACCAGCATGTTCTTTTAATACCCTGATTTCTAGAAAGTTACTTTGGCCCTTGAAACTGAAAATTTCCCTTTTAATTAATGCTCGTTCATTTTATGAATTTGATGCTATCATATTCCATGAGGAGGCTTCACTTAGTCAGAAACAAAATGTGATGAACAAGAGCCAAACCTGTTCCTAGAACAAACTTAATACAGAAAACAAACAAACAAACAAACAAACAATCAAGAACCAACCAAGTATAATACTGAGCTTCAGTAGGATTGTGCCAGTTAAATATATCTTAAGTAAATTGAATCCCTATGGATGAATAATCCCAGATAAAAGATGTAGTACCATTGCTAAACAATTAAAATAGAAGAAAAAACTATAGAAAGCACAATAGTCTCATTTTAAATTATAAAAATCATTGGCAGAGATGTTATCTTTGTAGACTTTAATACATGATTTTTTATCTTGGGTTCTCTTCCCTCTTTCTGATAGCCAATATTTTTTTTGTAAAGAAAAAGGAGTAAAACACCTGGGTCACAGAGCTGATAAAGTCTGTGCAATTTTTTCCAGTGTGGATGTTAAGGGTGCCTGGTGTATGTGGTGGGATGATAGGACTTGCCTTTACATGTAGACCTCAGAGCAAGTGGGAAAGCAGTGTGTGAGATTCATGTATAGACCAGGTGATCTCAGGAGCATTCATATGTGAATTATGGTTATATGGACTTAGAGATGACTTAGATGTAAAATACAATCAGATATTGGCTCACTCAGAATGTACAAAGTCAAAGTTTAATTTTTTTGGTGAGACAGTATAATTGAAACCTTACCTTTCTTTCTCTCTCTCTCTCTCTCTCTCTCTTGAATTTTCAAGACAGGGTTTCTCTGTGTAGCCCTGGCTGTCCTGAAACTCACTCTGTAGACCAGGCTGGCCTCGAACTCAGAAATCTGCCTGCCTCTGCCTCCCAAGTGCTGGGATTAAAGGCCTGTGCCACCACTGCCCGGCTTGAAGCCTTATCTTAAAAATACTTTCTTCTGAGCAAGTAATTGTCAACTATAAAGACACACTCTTCAACAAAGAACATTTGTTTTCACTATCTATTTACCTATTCAGACTCTCAAAGTTTGGAATTTTAGTGTAATAATGAAAACAATATAGTAACAAAAAAAAGTAAAATGTAAATGCAGTTTGGAAGCAATTTAGAAAGTAGCATTTCCACAAGACTTCAAATGAAATAATTCAGACTATTTTTGTAAACATCATCTTTTTATAAATTTGCAAGACTTGTATAAATTAGTTTCATTATTGCTTAGAATCTACACTGTCTATCAACTTCCAAAACTCGTCTAAGTTTTAGAAATTTTAACTCCAAGAAGATAATTTACAATAAAGCCAAGTGGTATAAACATTTATTTTTGTATCACAACAGCTTATATCTTACAATAATAGATCATTTTAACCAAGTGTGTAACTGACTATAAATTTGGATTTTCTCCAGTTTGATTGATTTCTATAAATTCATTTTTCAAATTTGTTAGCTATTTTAAATCTCATGGTTCCACATAATTGTGTAATATTATTGCTATTCTGCGAATGAGAGTGATTTTACACAAAATGGGCCAGAACTTGTAGATATCACAGCAATGACTACTAATTAATTTTTTAAATAAATAACTTTAAAATCTGTATCTGCTATTTAGGTCTTTTCTAATTGTTAAGTAATTGAATATATAATATATTAGATATAGATAGTATATTGAAAGGAAGCAATCATTGTTGAAGCCTCTCCCAGTGGAAATCTGCCAAAGCCAAATCTGACCCTGGGTTTTCTCCATACAGTATGCTGCCGGGTCTCTATCACTGGAAATGTTCTCTCCACCCACACAGCATCCTCATCCAAGTTCCACAGAGAGATCCAAGTCTTAGCAAAAGCCACCTGCTCCTGTGTGGTGAGAGGTTCCTGCAGGGAAGCCTGGGTGCTCTTGGCATTTGTGTTTCTCACACTCCAGTCGCCATCCTCATGTCTCTGCCAGGGCTCTCTTCTTTATCTTCCTGAGAGTTTTCCTTTCTTTATGATGTCCAACAGACAAATACCAACACTATTGAAAAGTTCTAGTGTTCTTGAAAATGGATGTACTGTAAATGGAGACATAGATAGAAGCAGTAATCCAGACTTCTGTTTTCAAGGGAAATGCTTCTCAATTTGTGGTCTTCTGATAATGCACCAGAATTCACTAGGAGTGGAACTGGAGTCTTTCTTATTAACAAAGTCACATTCTTTACACCAAACTTTGAACATCAGTAGTATAGAACAACATCCATAAATATTTTTAATATCATGTTTCTTTTGAATTATGCACTTACCAACATATACAAATATCACACGTGTAGGAGTATATCACTATAGCATGAGAAGAAAAGAAAGCCTTTGTAGATAACAATATGAAGATTCACAAATGTGATAAACATTGCTTAGGCTTTGTAGAGAGTTGCCTTCATGCTCAGTGTGATAACAGGATGATGCCAACAGTCAGAAACTATTACTAGCTTATGGAATCTTGGACACTGCTGTTCTACCCCTCTTAATAACACTGAGTGCTAACCTTATTTCTGTAAGTGGCACTATTTAGTTTCTTGACACTGTTGGATATGATAGAGATCAGCAATTGGTTTAACAGCCTTGTAAAACTGATAAAAATTCTCATTAAATGCCTTGGATCAGCCCTGCCTCTTCTATGTTGTTCTAGCTCTAAACATCAGAAAGGTGGGGGAGATATAAAACAGATGTGCCTCATGAAAGCAGATGTGTTGTGAGCTGTTCCTGGGATTCCTGGTAGAATTTCAGTCCTGCCTGGCATCTGCATTTGACTCATATTCTGTGGTCTATTTTGAAGATTCTGTTCTAATGGTTACTCACTTAGTAAGGATGAATTTGGTTAACGTGGCACTACAAAGCTTCTTAAATCCTCTTGGATCATCTCACCTAAACTGTAAACCTTAAAAAAATAGGCAAATATGTTGAATAAACTCATGACCTATGCACCCTACCTTCCCTGGAGACCTCCTATACCATGGCTAACATGACTTTAGTAGACAGAGGACAAGGGACCACAAGGATGAGTGTCAGCCTGTGCTTCGTGATGGATGATGCCTATTTAATGTGTGCCTTAGGATTCGGTAAAATATGTAGAGGTTCATGGTTTCTTTCTTGTGCCTTAGTGGGTTAACTGAGCGCTCTGAACTGTGGATGATACTTCGTGTCAGTCTCACTGTTTACAAATCAGAAAAATTAAGAGTGTCAGAGGCACAGAAAGAAACTGAGAAATTAGTCAGAATGCCAGAAAGACCTGGAGAGAGTCAAAGGCAGGCAAAAAAAAAAAAAAAAAAAAAAAAAAAAGAGTTGCAAATTCTCTTCTATTCTCAGCCACTGGAAATTCAGTATCATTTTTAGGTAGCCTGGAGCAATAAACTGACAGACGTTTAAATTAAAAATCTGCAACATGCCTGTACCTACCACACTTTTAAACCTGTGTTGCTGTGTTGTTCTTACTTTTAAAAATTAAATGTGTCTCAAATGTTAAAGTAGGGAGCCATTATTTTTAAGACAAACAAGACAGATGTTTTATTAGCCCTACAAAATTTACTATAAACTCCCTTTGACTGCTCCTTCAAATGCTATGTAGTTTCCTAGCCAGTGAACAGACTCTAACACATAATATTCCCAAAGGAATAGTATGAGCAAGTATGCTTAATTCACTTGTACTTTCAAAGGCAGCAAAAACCATTCAAGTTATATCAATGGCCAAAATGAAACACTGACTATCTGATGACATAAAAAGTATCTACTGTAAATGCATTGGTAACACCATAGGAAAATATATACTTCCTTTGTGAATGATAATTTAAAAAGTATAAGTCAATATTTTGGGTATAGGCTGTTTAATGATGTAAATTGTGTAATATGTATGCAGAAATTTTCTAGTCTCAAATTGGATGTTTAATTTTTTTTTTTTTACCTTTGGTACATCTAACATTACCATTATAAAATAGATTCTCATTTCTATTCAAAGCAATTTTCATGTTAATTAGCATTTTTTCATTCTTTCAGTATGCATATATTAACAAAGTATCTGGGTGTATATCTCTAAGCTATACGAGATAATATTTTAAAGGTTAGAATAGCCAGCCACCATTCTAGTGTGGAGGGGGAGAGGGCTCCTGAGCCCTCACATACAACCAAAGAGCTAGGGGACATGATGCCTTCTCAGAGAGACGGTTTTCTGATAGGTTGTGGACCCTGGGAAGCTAATCATTCTTCAGTGGGTAACCCCATACTCAGTATAGTCACACGAAAAATTGGACTGAATTGGTTATAGAAAAATAAACCGAATGGGTGGGGGTGGATGTCTATGGAACTAGGGGAGAAGTGGAGGGTGAATATAATCAAAAGACATTTTATGTAATTCTCAAGTTCACAATAAAATAAATTAAAAACATAATAATTGCTAAGATTAAATGATTAAAATGCCATTTTGGAGGCTGAGGTTATAGCTTAGCAGTAGACTGTTTGCCTAGAATGAAGAAGACCTTAGATTTCATTGCAACTACCCCCCATCCCCACTCATATACACACACATACATGCACGTGCATGCACACACACACATACACACACACACACACATGAGCACACACACACACACACAAGCACACATACACACATACACATACACACACACATACATACACACACATACACACACATACAGTTGTTTCTATAAAATTTTGTTATATAAATAATGCTTATTCAGCTAGCTGTTGTTTCCAGTTACTTACACATTAGTAATGGTATTTATTAACAATCTGAAGAAGTTGCTCTTTCTGTAAAATGATGTGCAGAGCTTTCCTTTGTGATTCAGAAAAATGTAAAATTATGTGAAAACCTTAATCTTCTTGTTTCCTTAATTCCTTAATTCTGTTTTTAAAAAGACCAAACATTTATCATCCATCTATCTATCTATCTATCTATCTATCTATCTATCTATCTATCTATCTATCTATCTATCCATCCATCCATCCATCCATCCATCCATCCATCCATCCATCCATCCATCCATCCATCCATCTATCTATCTATCTATCTATCTATCTATCTATCTATCCATCTATTATAATCTTTATGCATATGGAAGCTTTGCTTGAATGTATATTTGTGTATCATGGGCATGCATGGTCCATGTGGTGGTCAGAAGAGGGTAATGGAGTGATAGGTCTCCTAGAACTACAATTATAGACAGTTGTGATCCACCAGTTATGTGCTGGGTACCAAACTTGTATCTTCTAGAGTTTTGAACTACTGAGGCATCTCCCCAGCTCCATATACCTATATTTTAAAAGGAATAAAGTATGACCAGATGCAAAAATGGATACCAGTGCTTAGAGGCACAGAGCTTGGTGTGAAGGTGTCTCTGGTGTGCTTCAGGCATGTATGTACACCACCATGCCCACTGACTGGAACTTCCTACTGCAAGCAATCTCCTTACTCTCAAGAGTGTGGTTTCATCTCAGGGGCTGCTCATTCTCCTGATGTAGATATGTGAGGGCACCTGAAACATGTCAAATAATAGCTGTAAGAACACAAGTTAGAAGCTGGATGCTATTTACCTGTAATCCCAGCTCTTGGGAGGCAGGGGTAGATCTCTGAGTTTGAGTCTAGCCTAGACTATAGGGAACATTCCAGGATATCCAGGAATACACAGGGAAACCCTGTCTCAAAAATAAAAAAAAAAACAATTAAACAGTACAATTTAGAAGTATGGACAGATACTATGGAGGTAGAGATGTCAAAGATGTGTTGTGAGATTATCTGATTATCCGTTTCCTTTGTGTGTCTGAGTGAAAGTTTTGCTCCATTTAACTGATTATTACTATATCTTGGACAAGTTCAGATTAGGATGTAGCTGTTTCTATATCCATGTTGGCTGCTCCCAGGCAGTTCTTTACAGTAAGAACTGCCACTGTTCCTCATAGAGTCATAATTTTTAGGGTATTGATAGAATGTAATGATATGTCATGATATAATCAATTTTAACAAGTTTTATATTTTAGATTTAGTATTTTATGTATACTTTATATGTTGGTATGCTTTATATTCATTTTACACATTTAGCAGAAATGCTAGCCTTCATCAGACCTTTGGGGGTTGTGATGGAATATGTAGAGAGAGATTTGGACATTTATTTCAACTCTGAGGATCAATATCCAATAAGAGAAGGGGACTACTGTGTTTTGATTTGGAACACAGTGTTAGGCACACTACTCTGTACTTTTCCTTTTTGTATCAGTCCTTTAAAGTAGGTTCATTTATCTCCACTATTGTAGATTAGGAGGCAGAGATACTAAAGAATGAGCACAGCAGCAGCTGGAGAGTGAATGGGAGCTGCCTGGGGGTGACGGTACTGGGGTTTGCACTAGTTGACTTTTACTGCAGGGCCTGAAGGATTTCATTATTCCCTTTAATGTACTGCTTAGGAAGTACTTGATGCATTCAAAGACAATTTTAGTGTACCCAAGTCATTATTCTATGCGATTTTTGCCTTGTTATAAATTTCTAAGCCTGAACTCCAGTTGTCATTCTGAATTGAAGGATGCTTTCTACATACTTAAGCATGGATTGCTGTTAAATGCTAAGTTGTTCTTGGTGTAGTTATTTGAGGTTCTTTGTGTGTATATGTGTATGTGCACATGTGTATGTACATGTATATGTACATACACATAAATACACATACATATTATACTATTATACTATTATTCATATATATAAAATGAATGTTGGAGACATTTTGAATAGCTGCATTCCTATTGTGAAACAGACCAAAGGTATAGAGGAGCAAACTGCCACAATCTGACTGAGAGTTATTAGCACTTGTTTGCTATTGTCCCATGAAGCTTCATTCTGAAAACCAATTTGGGAGGCCATGGGATGACAGACATACACACAAATGCACATAAATGAAGGGGTCGGGGGATGTACACTTTGCTGGAGTGATATCAATTACTGCAGAACAACCCAAACGTCAGTGTGCTTATTAACTATAGCACAGAGGGAGGATTAGTTAGTCTTGGTAGTAGTGTGTAATCAACAGTCTCAGGCTGTAAACAGTCGAGAAGAGAAAGCTGAAGTTGTTAGCTTTTGCACACACTGGTCAACATTTTTTAACACTTGGATCAAAAGGGGCTTTTTTCCTTTTCTGAATCTGACCCTGGGGGAAAGGCTTTGGTAGGTTCCTGTGGGTCTGAGGCATTGGTCTTTGACATGACTGTGGCTGTGTCAAAGAGACACATTCACTGTGGCATTGATCCACCCTTTGCAGAGTCAGTAGAGGTCTTTCTACTTCAGACAGTCACTTACAGCTTCCTTAGTTCCTCACATTTGTTCATGTCTCTCTCAGAGATGATATCTAAGCTGATATTTGTATGTCTATCATGGGCTGAGCCTTTCTCCATAAGTTTTCCTTCCTTCTTGATATCAACAAAATAAGAGTCAGTGTGGAAATGTGGTAAGACTTAAACTGAAAGGTATTTATGGCCAAGGCTTTAATGTTACACCACCATTTCTGCGATATTCTCCAAATCTCAGGACCAGCCTATAGCCTAGAAATGTAGCAACAACAACAACACCTTTCATAGAAGTAATTGCAAAGAATTTGTTGCCATTTATAATCTACCTTGAGGATGAAAAACTGATAATCAATGAATATCTCAATCCCCAAATTACTCAAAAAATGGCATATTTTGGTGAAGTCCCACACTATCCCATCCCACTGCTATTTACACATTTTGTTTTAGAATGTGTGATTTTGTTCAGGTAACTCGACCAAGAGGACTCAATTAGTATTGAATGTTTATCTGGAGGCAGAAAGGTTCCAATTTACGCATTGCCTATTCAGAGTAGATGTTTTAATTCTTCCTTTTGTATAAAGAAGGCAAGTGACAGCACTTTTTCTGTTCAGCTTACTGTCTGGTGAATAAGAAACATTATTTATTTATATCAATACAAGATGCATGAATCCTAGCAAGGCTTTATTTTACGTTATTTTATATTTTGCTTAAACCAGGTAAACTGTGATGTCTAATTTCAGATACAGTCCCAGTGTGAACCTCAAACACCATCAAAGAGATTATTCATCTATATTCAGCATTTAATGCAATATGTGAAGTCTGTAGCAGAGGAATTCAGAAGAATGGCACTGAGAAATCAATATTCTTGCAAAGCAGCTGATCAAAAGCAAAATATTGAATTAGATGACAAAATGCTTCATGGGCATTTTTTTTTTTTCTGCTCCTCGTAGGTTGACCACACTCCAATGGATGGCTGAAAATCTACGAATACACAGGCAACACAAATTGGAGTTTGTGGGTTATAAAATAAACAAATAAAAATGCAGATACAAAGTAGGGAAGGTGTGAGGGAGTAGGCATGGAGCTGGGAGTACATGAATAAGGTGACAGTTCATTCTATGAGGTTCTCAAAAGGTTAAAATAATGTGTTTAAACAAACCACAGAAATAATTTAAAGAATATATGAAATTCTGACTTCTAAGACAAAGATATGGAATATCTGTTACTTATAAGAAGATTAAGAGTTCTGCAGACAAAGGACACTGAATTTAGCATAACTCTACTTCCCCTAGGAAGAATGGTTCAGTCAACACTGATTGCGAGTCTTAGTGGTTTGTAGTATAGGACAACTTAAATAATAAGAGCTGAAAATAGGTCTCTGAGTGTCTCCATTACTCTCTTAATCATAAAATGTTATTACTGAAATATAGTGTTATATTAACATATAGATTAAATTTTACTTCTACACAAGGAGTAGGAAATAAAACTACATATTTTACCAAAATTAAATAATTTCTCAAAACAGATTCAATAACTCAAAACACACATACATATGCACACATATTATGGATGAAGAGCAACTAAGCAATTGAAAATGGATAAATAGACCCCAACTGAGAATTTTAAATCTTTTACTGCAGTACTTACTTTACACAGAAGAATGCACTAAATGAGAGCAATCAAAACACATACAAAAAGAAAGTTTATAGACATAAGATCCACAAAATGGAATAATCTCACATAAGGAGCAGGAATTGTAAGACTGGATATAAATCAAAACTGGATGGTATATTCATAAGAGAATCATACTAGATTCAAAGATAAAAATAGGTAAAAATTAGAAGGCAAAAGATGTCTCACTTAATTTGTCATGACATGAGAGATGGAAAGCCTAGATTAGCATGGATACATTCACTTTTCAGAGAGAAAAGGTCACCAGACTATTTGAATTTTTCTCTTGCCCCTCCCACTAAGTAGGAAATTACATAGAATTAGTGTAAAACAAAATTAAGAAAACTACAAAACTGGAGGGAAAGTACCCATGTAGGGAGCACAAGAATTAAGGGAAGCACACTGGTAAGTTCCATCTAGTTTCCTGTATGTTCCTCTTGCAGGATGTCTTAGTTACTGTTCTATTGCTGCGGAAAACATGACGTAGGCCATTTACAATAGGAAACATTTAACTGGGCTTGCTTAAGGTTCTAGTGGGTGAGTCCAATGCCATGATGGTGGGAAACACGGCATAAGGCAGACAGGAGCAACAGTTTAGAGAATGCATAGTGAGGTAACAACAACGAGGCAAGGAAAGAGCCAACTAGAATGGCATGAGCTTTGAAATCCTAAAGTCCACTACCAGTGACACAGTTCCTCCTTGTGATACTTCCTGATCCTTCCCAAATAGTTCCACCAACAGAGAAATAGACAATCAAATACATGAGCCTATGCGGGCCATTTTTATTTAACTACTATACCTGATGTCTGCCAAACGTGGGGTTCAGGAAGCGTGCACCCTGGGAATTTTAACAAGTATGCTTTACAAAAACACTAAAAGCCTTCTCAAGCACTATCATAAAATGAACTAAGATGCTGCATCATAACCAGGATGAAATCTAAACAATAGCTGTTCTTTTGTACTGAAAATGTCACAGAAAGCCTGACAGTGCCTCCTGACCCATATCAACAAATACCCAGGAAAAATCTTTGTCAATGGGTTTATAATCTGTCTCTGGTGCCTAGTAAGGATAATTAATGCCAGAAATGTACAAGAAGGTGTGGTCCTTAAAAAAAAAGTATATATATACATACATACATATATATATACATACATACATATATACATATATATATATGTTTTGAAGTTTTATTTTATCCAGTGGAGTGTCACTGGGTATATCAACCACACTCCAGGGCAAGACCCATTCCTAGGAGTTGTTAGACAACAGGAAACAAATTCTGTGTTTTCTTTGGGGCTTTTGGTTCATTTGGCTTTGTTTTGACGTGTTTTTTTGTTTGTTTGTTTGATTTGGTTTTGGATTTTGTGTGGTTAATTTGGAAAGAGAGAGAGGAATGGCATGAAGTTAGGTAAGTAGGGAGATAAGAAGGGTCTGGGAGGATCTCGGGGAAGAAAACATAAAATTTATTGTATGAATATTTAAATAGATTTTTATTCATTTTTTGAGATTATAGTATAATTATTTTTCCTCTTTCTTCCTTTAAAACCCTCTCCTGTCCTCTTACTAGCTCTCTTTTATGGCATTTTTCTGCAATTGTTCTTACACATATATATGCACAAACACACACACACAAACACACACATTTCTAAATACATAAATACAACTTGTCCATATAATGTTACTCTGTGTATATGTGCTCAGGGATGGTCATTTGATATCAGATAATCAATTGATGCATATGTCAAAGAGTGGTACAGCTAGCTCATATTGTAGACTTATTTTTCGCCTGTTAAGGATTCTCCATATTCATTTCCAGAGTTTTCAAACCAGTCTGCAGTAGCAACAGAAGTGAATGAGTGTTTTTATTCTTGGTTTAGTGGAGACCCCAAAAGAGCCCGGACTTCACCTAGAAGTCACAGAGTCCTTATCTCTGTTGCTTTGCTCTTAGTGTAGGCAAAGGGGGAAATCAGAAGACAGTCCTCCAGCAGAGGAAGTCCATTGGGTGGGGATGGGGACTCATGAGCTGCAAGTTCCATCCCCATCCCACCACAGCAGGCAACTCCGCCAAGTCCCTGGAGAGTCTTCTAAATGCTTTTTTTCCTATACTCTACCTGCTTTAGATACATAGCACTGTATACATTTGTTTGTACTTTCTCAATTCTATTTCCCTCTCTTTGCTGAAAAAAAGAAAAAGTATTTTACAGGAGTAAGCTGAGTGCAGGCAGCTATGATGTGGGGTTATTTGACTGATATTCTTGGCCTTGTATTTAATATTCTGCTTTGAATTCTTCCTTAATGTTCCTATCTTCTGAGTGCTAGTATTATCTTTCATCTTTGTCCCTATCTGTCTCTGTTTATGATTCGCTCTGCTCTCTTCTATTTCTGCCCCTTCTCTGTGTCTCTGTCCCCTCCCTTCCATCTTTCTGTCTTCATCTTTGTCTTTTTCATTCTTTCAATGTCCTTCTTATCCCATGTCTTAGTCATGGCAAACAGCCTGAATGCATATATGTAGTCCTTTCCTATTATTTTATTACACTATTTGACCTCCAAGGAGCCTGGGAAGAAAGAGATAAGATTAACTATGAGGGGATTGAATTCTCTCCCTTCAGGCTCATTTTCCTTACTTTCTGCCTGACTTAACTGTCTGAAAGAAGAAAATGCCTTTATTCTCAGCACTTGGGAGGAAGAGACAGGTGAATCTCTGTTAAATTAAAGCCTGCCCATTCCACGAGATGGGACCCATACCAAGCACTGCTTGGGTGACCAAGAATGATAGATTAGATAGCCCAGAGCCCCGAAATAAAACTAAACATACATAACTGGTATCTTTACTTTCTTAAAATTCACAAGAATAAACTTATTAATTTCTTGATAAACTCTAGGCTTAGAATTTATATTCAAGCTGTGTGACAAATAGTATTGTTAAAAAACAGTACTTATTAATAGACATTGAATCATCTTAACTAAAAAACATAGATTAAACTTTTATTATGAAATCAGATCAATAGTACTAGACACAAACTTTTATAGAAGTCAAAAAGTTTCAGCTACTTTTAAAACCTATTTTATCCTATTTAAAATTTATAATTTTAACGTTTTTTCTATAAAATTCTTTACCCAATAGATGGATTATTCCTTAATTACTTAAACTCACATAAGTGACAATGATCCCATATTGATTTAACATCCAATGAAATTCACAATGTTGTAATTATATAATAAATAGTCTCCATTGGGCAGTCAACATTTATTATATCATCACAAGATTCCAGAAGAACACATTTTTATCTCATAATTTCTTTGGATGTCCAGATGAATTTCAAATAATCTCCTGTGGTAGCATATATTAACTGCTAAGGAGAGAAGAAACGCTTATAATGTTACCCATTCTTTATTTTCCCATGGCTTTTAAGAAAAACCTATATTTCTCTATGTTGCCATTAGAAATAGTCTTCTTTGAGGGGATAGGTGGTTGAACAGAGTGTGCCCTTGATGACAAGTGTTCAAAACAGTTGTCCCATCTCTGGGAAGAGATAACGGAGGACAGAGGAGCTCACAAACAGATAACACTCATTAATATGGAATCATGCATTTATATTTTGAAGAACAGTTTATTATTTTATCAATCTCTTCAAAATCTAGCATTTTTCAATGATTGTCTTTAATTGAGACAGAGTCTCATGAGCTCAGGCTGTCCTTAAACTTGTTATTTAGTTAGAGCTTTAAATTCCTTAGCCTCCTGCCTCCACCTGGGACAACAGGTATGGGAAACCATGTTTAATTTTTAAAACAGCTTTTAAATCAGATTCCATGTAATTAAAATCTTAAGTATCTTATGATTAAGTAAGTGTGATATCAACTATGAAGACTGATTATATGATACAGCAAGTATTTTTCATTTTCTTCAAACAGTCTAGTTCTAATATGATAGTTACCAAAGATGCATTGACCAAGAGTTAAATAAAAATATGTATAGAGAAAGAAATATTGCCTACTGTTTAGATATATTTAGTTGCAAATACAGAAAATATACTGGTAAAGTTGGTTAGATAGAAAATATTAAAAATGTAGTTGCCTGCATAATTCACATTTTTTATGAAGTTACTGCACTGAAATCATTACTTGAGAGTGATGCTTATATCTGCAGCCTCTCATGCACCTAGTCTTTATGCATTGTCAATGTTTCTAGAATTCTGGTCTTTCCATACTTTTTGAACATTCACTTTATTACATTTATTACATTTATTTTATAAGGTTTAGAGTGTCAAACAAGGTCATGATGGATTAGACATGGAGATGGACTCTTCTACACTTCTGCTTAATGTTTTCTACTTTAATTAACTCAAAGGTTTAAGAATAAATTAAGGTAATTCCAACACTGTATAAAATATACAATGTATCAGTATTGCTAAAATCAAGAATTTCCTTAATTATACACAGAAAATTATTTGGTTAACAGATGTTGTTGTTATTATTATCATCATTATCATTATTATCATTTTTATTATAACCATGCAAGTATCATACATATAGATAGAGATATCACTGAATGCATTTGTAAGTCAGAGGGTATCTTTATGGAATTAGGTCTCTTCTTCTATCTGTAAATGGGGTCTGAATTGAACTCAGATCACAAGACTTATATGGCAAGTAGCTTTATCTACTAAGACATATTTCTGGTCATATATGTGTGTGTGTATATATATATATATATGAATATATATGAATATATATATTCATATATATATATATATGAATATATATGAATATATATATATATATATATATATGAATATATATGAATATATATGAATATGTGGGGAAGTGGTCTGTGACAGAGAATCTGACACCTGGTCGAGCACAGGCTTAACTCCAGGTGACCCAGTGGGGCAACCTGCAAGGGACCGGAAAGCATTTTGCCAATGGTCCCAGGAGGCCTTTTGGCTCCTGTCAAATACAACCCCCCACAGCCTCCTGTAGAGAGGTCTGTCATGTGAGGTTTGTCATGTGAGGTCTGTCACATAGGACCTGTTGTCAGACCCCTGACTCACCCCTCCTCAGGTAAAGGCGTGGCCAGGCAGCCCCAAGCCATCTCCAGGTTAATGAGACACCTAGAGACTTTGCCACGCCCCTTCCCAGTTACTATATCTGCCTCACCCCTCCCAGAGATTTTGGGGTACAATTTCATCCATGCCACTCTCTACAATGAAAATAAACATCTTAGAATTATGAACTGTCTCATCTTGATCTGCCATGGGAAGTGAGGGATCCAGCCTTCAATTAAGGAGCTGCATCTAATCTTGCCGAGGGCATCTCATCACTTCCAGACAGTATCCATTCACCCAAGCAGAAGCAGCTAGTTAGTGCACAAGCCACCAACTGGGTCCTGTGATGGGAAGCCAGCTGAGCTCTGTGACCCCCGTTCATTTCCAGCACCTGGAAATTCCAGAGTTGGCTACGGCATTCCCCAGGATGGCCCCCTCCCTCACCCACGGTTGGTGTCCTGGTGGCTTCACACATCCCCCACCTGCCCGTAAGACTGTGTGGGAAGACGTGTGGCCACTTCCCCGCATGTCCTGTCCCTCCCAGAGCCACAGTGCCCGGGCAAGACACGCGGGGCTTCACTCTTTACCATGGCGCTAGCATTGTTCCCACATGAGTACAATATCATATATCATACATATCAATCATATCATATATCACATACCTCATATGACATATCATATAATGTATCATATATTATATATATCATATATCATCACATATCATACATCATATCATAAATCATAAATTGTAAGTCATATGTGATATTCTGTATGTCATACATCATATATCATATATTGTATATCAATCATATATCAATTATGTTATTTATTATATATTATATACTATATAATACATATTATATGATATATAATTATAATGTATTTATATTATATCAATAGATAATTATGATATATTATATAAATATATTTAATCTATATTTCATAAATATACATTATATATTATATATAATATGTAATATATATTTGAAAGTTCTTCTACATATATACATATATGCTCTGCAACAATTTTAAGGTTTTTCTTAGTTGGAATACTTGCTCAAGTTCAGTTAATACCATAAAATAAATAACCAATTTTTAAATTTTAAATTGGTATCATTTATCTCCTAAATCCAGAAAACATCACTTAATTTAGCATATCAGCAGAAGACTCTACATACTGCATAAATTTTTTCCTTTTATATTTCCTCTGTGTGAATATTGACTTTTGACAATCCATGTAACCTATATGTCATATCTGACTAAAGGCTATAAAATGAAAAGAAAAAACTTATGCTATTGCTGGTGGGATATTAGGTGTCTTCCTCTCTCACTCTCCACCTTATTGCTTTGAGGAAGGTTGTTTCACAGAACTAAAAGCTTGCTCTTTGGGCTAGTCCAGCTGTCTCTGCCACCACCTCCAATACTGTCTTACAGGCACATGCAGTCAGAGTTCTGTTTTCATGTGAGAGATAAACTCAGGTCATCACGTCTGCACAGCGATCACAGCAAGCATTCTTCTCAGTGGAATTATCTTTTTAACCCTTCATGAGTATTTGAGACTCTTCTAATTATTGATCCTTCATTAAATAGACCTCTGAATATTGATACTATTTTATAGTCATTGAGATTGTTTTCGTGATTGTTTTTTGCTTTAGCTAATTGCTAATATATAGAAATGATACTGAATTCTACATGTTGACTTATACCCTAAGACTGAATTGATAAGTTCTCAAAGATCTTTCTTGAAATCTTTAGGGCTTACTAAATATAGGATCAGATTGTCTGGAAAACATGGACAATATAAATTTTTCTTTTATAATTTTAATGAATTGATATTGTTCTTCTAACTGTTCAAATAGTTTTGTCTGTATTATTTTTGAATAGAAGGCTAATACTGTGCATCCTTGCCCTGTTCTTATTCTTAGGGAAACACTTTCCATCTTCACCTGAGTATATGGTGTCACTTGTGAATCGGTGATTTGGGCCTCTGTTGAGCTGAAGCATATTTCTTATATGTACTATTTTTCTGAAAATTCAACAAACGTATTTTGTTTTATAAAACTGTTTTGTGTTCATAAAATCATTACATTGATGTTACTCTCCTTATAACTATATAGTTTACTTATAGATTGACCTGTTTTGAATTAACCTTGCATCCCTGTGAAACATCCAACTTAATATCACTGAACAGTTGTTTTGATAGGCTCCTGATATAAGTTTGCTAGTGTCCTGTTGAAGACTTAAACTTCTATGTTCATCAAAAAACTCATATGCGATATTTTAATTCTATTGTCTCTATCAAGGTAACGCTGGTCTCATAAAATAAAATTAGCAGCACTTTTAAAGTTTGGAATGTTTGTAAATTATTACTATTGATTCTTGAAGAAATTTAATACAAAGTATCAGGTCCTGTAGCATTTCCTGCTAAGATGGGAAGTTTTGTGGCTGACTTGTTCTTGGTTGTTCTGAGACTGTGTTTCCTGTCTTCCAAGCTCAAGTTGTGTGTATCTAGGAACTTGTTGTTTGCTTTTAGTTTATCAATTTGATGTCAAACAGTTGTCCTTGTTGATCTTATTATGGTCTTTTCAATGTCTGCAGATCAACCTTGATGTTTTTCCTTCAAATATACTTGGATTTGAGTTTTCTCTCTCTTTTTTGTTAGTCTTGATAAATATTTATTACTTAGGACTAGAAAGATGTTTTGTGGATTGACATGTTCTATTTTATAGAATATTTCACATGAGCTTGAGAAGAATATGTGTTTCTCCATTGTTGGATGGGATATTCTGTGGATGTATGTTAGTCCACAATAGAGCTTTAGAGTGTTGTTATTGTTGTTCCTGTTGGCTTTCTTTTTGGTGTTGGAGACTCATTTTCACCATAATCAAATAAAAGTCCTGAAGAGCCCAGCATCCTGTGCGTTGCATGCTTCTCTTTTTGGTTATTTCTTTAGAAAACATTCTTTCCTCAGCACATTCACTCAATTCTCTTTGTAATTTTTATGGCTTTGGGATAAATAAGTTATTGAACTTTCATTTATTAAATTTGGTTGCTTTGAAGAAAAAAATGATCATGTATATTAAAGGAATTAGATAGTAGTTAGTTACTTTTTAAAAATCAATGGTGTGGCTAATAATAATGTCTAAGAGTTTTTCTCTTAAAAATTTATGATATATTTAATTTGTGTGTGTGTGTGTGTGTGTGTGTGAGAGAGAGAGAGAGAGAGAGAGAGAGAGAGATTAACAGGGCAGCTTTTCAGGAGTTGAGTTATAAGGCTTAAATGACAACTGTGAGCATTTTTACTGGCTGAGTCTTCTCTTTGTCCTCAGGAGGTTTTTTTTTTGTTTGTTTGTTTTTTCTAAATTTCCTATTTTCTATGTGTTTCTTGTTTCTTCTTTTCTAATCTGCTTCTAATGTTCTTTGAACAGAGTTTCTACCATTCACTCTTATCACTCTGAATTTCTATTGTGTTTCTTGTGTGAAATTTTTATTGTGAAATCCTTGAGTCAGAGGCTTCAACAATTAGAGTACCCAGTGTAAATTTGATGTTTGTCACTTCTGAGTGAAGCTAAGGCTAAGAATATTATGAGGAAATAAAAGCACCTGATATCTAAATATCTTTTTCACAAAATGAAAGGTATGAACTTCTAGATGGTCAATTCTAAAGAAGATTGGTTTTAGAAATCAGGAAAGGAATTAAAACCCAGATATGGAATCTCGATTCAGTCCAGAGCCAACCCTCTTAGTAAACATTTCTTTTTCTTATCAGTCAGAACTGCAGTGACCATTCTTCAACTTTCTAGATTTTAGATATTTGGAGCACTAGCATACCATCTGGCTTCAGCACACTAACAGGGAAAATGCAACGTAACATTCTCTAACTAGACTATGAACATTTTAAAAATCATTCTGCTTAGTCTTGCTTCCTTCTCATTCCTTTAGGCAATTAAACATGTTGTCTGTCATGCTACTAAAGTACTCTCTGGATCAAAAGGGCTTTTTGATGTTTCAGAGTCTCATTTCTCTCGTGAGATTTTTTTCATAATGGTTTATGTATGGGTCGGTGCTTGAAGGAGAATGCAGGAATACAAAGTACTTCTCATACCCTGGGCACACCCATTGCTTGCTCCACAGAAGAAGCAATCTATGTAATTCCCAGTCTTATATTGAAAAAGGCAAATCTTCAGGGTAACAAAGACAAGGGCAAACTAAAGTCTTCTATGAGATATGCAATTCAATTAATGCTATTCAATAGAAATTGCAAAATGACCAAATTCAAGGTTATCTTGGTATCTTAGGTAAGACATATGCTTGATAAGAGGAACTCACAATATAAGGAAACATCCTGAGAAATTTGGAATATGCTGCTAATTTTGTTCATTTTATATTTTGCTCTTTGAATATTCTTTTTTATTGTTTATTGTTTTTCTTAATTAATTAATTTACTTTATAACTGCATTGCAGCTTCCCTTCCTCCCTTCCTTTGCAGTCCCCTCCTCTCACCTCACCTACCCCTACCCACACCTCCTTTCTCCTCAGAAAAAGAGAGGCCTCCCATGTATATCAACCAACCTTTGCATATTAAGTTGAAGTAGGTCTAGGTGCATCTTCTTCCACTGAAGCTGGACAAGGCAGCCCATTTTGGGAAAAAAGATCCAAAGGTAGGCAACAGAGTCAGAGACAGCCTCTGCTTCTGCTGTTAGGGGTCCTGCATGAAGACCAAGCAGCACATTTATTGCATATGTGCAGAGAGCCTAGGTCCTTTCCATGTATGCTCTCTGGTTGGTGGCTCAGTCCCTTATGAGTCTCTTTGGACACAGATTAGTTAATTCTGTAAATTTTCTTGTGGTGTTCCTGACTTCTCTGACTCATTCGATCCTTCCTCCCCCTCTTTCACAGGATTCTCCAAGCTCCACCAAATATTAAGCTGTGGGTCTCTGCATCTATTTCCATCAGCTGCTGGGTAAAGACCCTCAGGTGACAGTTATGCTAGGCTCCTTTCTGCAAGTACAGCAGAATATTATTAATAGTACAGGGGTAGGCTTCCTATCATGGCATGGTCCTCAAGTTGGGTAATTGGTTGGACATTCCCTCAATATTGGCTCCATCTTTACCTCTGTGGAGCATGTAGGCAAGACAAATTGTGAATAGAAAGTTTTGTGGGTAGGTTGGTGTCCCATCCTTCCAATTTGAAGTCTTCCCTAAATAGAAGAGATGGCTATTTTAGGTTCCATATCTCCCATTACTACGAGTCTTAGCTAGGGTTACCCTCATAGATTCCTGGCAGTTTTTATTGTCCTAGGTTTCTAGGTTGTCCCAGAGTAGTCTCCCTACCAATTCCAGTTCTTTCTCCCTCCATTCTCCCCAAACTTTATTCCTCCTGTTACCTTGTAAACTCCTCTCCACCCATTTCCCTTCCTCCATCCACCCCTGATGTCTATTCTATTTCCCACTCTCAGTGAGATTCAAACATCTCTCCTTGGGCCCTCCTTGTTACTTAGCTTCTTTGGGTCTGTGGATTGTAGCATGGTTATCTTGTATTTCATGGCTAATTACTTATAAATAAGTACATACCACATTTGTCTTTCTGAGTCTGGGTTATCTCATTCATGATGATCTTTTCTAACTTCATCCATTTGCCTGCAAATTTCATGATGTTATTTTTTTAATGGCAGAGTAACACTCCATTGTGTAAACGTACAACATTTTACTTATCTATTCTTTGGTTGAGGGACATCTAGATTGTTTCTAGTTTTGGGTTATTATGAATTAAGCTGATATGAACATAGTTGAGCAAGTATCCTTGTGGAACACCTTTTGTATATATGCCCAAGGATGGTATATATGTATCTTAAGGTAGATCTATTTCCAATTTTCTGAGAAACCACCAATTTAATTTCTGAAGTAGTTGCAGAAGATTGCACTCCCAGCAGCAATGGAGGAGTGTTAACCTTGTTCCACATCCTCACCAGCATGATTTTTTGACCTTAGCCTTTTATATATGTGTAATATAGAATCTCAGAGTCATTGTGATTTGTATTTCCATGATAACTAAAGAGACTGAATATTTCTTAAGTGCTTCTTGGCCATTAGGGATTCCTCTGTTGAGAATTCTCTGCTTAGTCTGTACCCCATTTCTTAATTGGATTGTCTGGTTTGTTGATGTCTAATTTCTTGAGTTCTTTATATATTTTGGAAATCAGCCTTCTATAGGATGTAAGGATGGTGAAGGACTTTTCTCATTCTGTAGGCTGCCATTTTGTCATTTTGATTGTGTCCTTTGCCATACAGAAGCTTCATGAGGTCCCATTCATTAATAGCTATCTTACAGTTGAGCTGTATAGATGGTTCATGAAGTTGTCTCCTGTGCCAATGTGTTCAAGCTATTCTCCACTTTCTCTTCTATCAGATTTAGCGTTTCTGGTTTTATTTTGATTTTATTTTATTTTATTTACATTTCCAATGTTTCCCCTTTTCTGGGTCTCCTCTTTGGAAACCCCCTATCCCCTTCCCAACCCACCTCTATGAGGGAATTCCACCTCCCAACCACGCGCCCACCCATCCCCATATTCCCGCCTTGACATTCCCCTTTACTGGGGCCTCTAACATCCTCAGGCCCAAGGGCCTCTCCTCTCTCCCTGATGGCCATCGAGGTCATCCTCTGCCACATATGTGGTCCAAACCATGAGTCCATAGATGTGTATTCTTTGGTTGGTGGTCCAAACTCCAGGACGACCGGGGAGGGGGTCAGGCCCATTGCCGCTCTTGGTCCCTCCATGGGGCTGCAAATTCCCTCAGCT
>CM052715.1:67687666-67703018 GCA_028551405.1 Uromys caudimaculatus
GTTGTCTCCCTTTGTAAATTCTTTATTGTTTCTATTTCTATTTTTATCTCCTGGATAGTTTTGTGCATTTCCTTTGTCTGTTTGATTGTGTTTTCTTGAAATTGTGCCTGTTTGATTGAGTTTTCCTGTAATTCTTTAATGGATTTTTGTATTTCCTCTTGAAAGGCTTCTAGTTGTTTATCTCTGTTCTCTTGTATTTCTTTAAGGGTGTTATTCATTTCTTTCTTCACATCTTCTATCATCATCATGAGAAATGGTTTAAGATCTGAGTCTTGCTTTTCTGGTGTGTTGGGGTATCCAGGGCTTGCTGTGGTGGGGGAGCTGGGTTCTGATGGTGTGGAGTACTCTTGGTTTCTGTTCTTTATTTTCTTTCCCTTGCCTTTTGCCATCTTGTTGACTCTGATGTTAGCTGATCTTACTCTGTCTGGTTGTGGCTTGCCCCTCCTGCAGGCCTCTGTGTCAGTACTCCTTGAAGACTAGCTCTCTCTGAGAGGTGTTTGGGTTTGGAGAGCTGTCTCACAGGGTCAGCTCTGGGGTTCAGAATGGAATCAGAAGGATCTTGTCCCCAGCTGTCACTTGGTTCCTATGCCCTGAAGGCTCTGTAAGGGTCCCTCTTGATCCAGTGAGTTTGAACAGAAATGGTGGTTTTGCCTGTGCTCAAAGGTGTGTCAGCACTCCTGGGATTCCCTGATCTCTCGTGGAGCCTTGTAGCCCAGGCTGAGGTCCCCAGGAACAGGCCCCTGGTGGCCCAGGCAGAGGTCTCCACCCACAGGTGAAAACCGGAAGTTTCCGGGTTTTTCTGTCACCTGGTTCTCAGGCCCTGGATCCGGGCAGATCCGGGCAGGTCTGGTTGAAAGGTGTTGCTCCCTTTAACACCGCTCACAGCCTTTCCAAGCTCCTGGGAGGCCACCCATCTCTGGTGCTCCTTGGCTACTCCCATTTGCATTCTTTTACATGCAGACACACAGTTATATCAGCAACATTTGTTGAAGATGCTTTCTTTTCCCCTGTTGTATGTTGTATATTTTTGGCTTCTTTGTCAAAAATCCAATGTCCATAGGTGTGTGTGTGTGTGTGTGTGTGTGTGTGTGTGTGTGTGTTTACTTCTAGGTCCTTTATTCAATTTCTTTGATTAACCTGTCCATTTTTTAGACAAATAGCATGCAATGTTTACTACTAGTGCTCTGTAATGCAGTTTGATAACAGGGATGTTGATATCTCCAAAAGTTCTTTTATTCTACAGGATTGTTTAGATAGCCTAGGTGGTTTTTTGTTTGTTTGTTTTTCCATGTGAAATTGAGTATTGTTCTTTCAAGTTCTGCTGAAAACGTTTATCATCTGGAGGAGTTCTCTGGTAGAATTTTGGGGATCACTTGTTTATTCTATAATATCATCTGTGAATAGGGATACTTGACTTCATTTTTTTCCAATTTGTATCCCCTTGACACTCTCTAGTTGTCTTAATGCTCAGCTAAAAATTCAAGCACTATGTATAATAGATATGGAAAGAGTGGATGGACTTGTCTTGTCCCTAATGTTAGTAGAATTGCTTTAAATTTCTCTCCACTTAATTTGATGTCTGCTATTGGCTTGTTGTATAATTCCTTTATTTTGTTTTTGTATGCAACTTTTATCTCTGTTTTCTCCAAGACTTTTATAATGAAGGGGTATTGAATTTTGACAAAGGCTTTTTTTCAACATCTAATGAGATGATCAAGTGTTTTCTCTTTCTTTTTTGTTTATATGGTGGATTAAACTGATGGATTTTCATGTATTGAATCATCTTTACATTCCTGGAATGAAGGCTAGGTGATCATCATGAATGGTGCATTTGATGTGTTCTTAGGTTTGGTATGTATTTTACTGAGTATTGTTGCATTAATGTTCATAGGGAAATTGATCTAAAATTCTCTTTGTTTGCTGAGACTATGTGTAGTTTAGGTATCTGGGTGATTGTGACCTTATGAAATGAATTTGGAAATGCTCCTTCTGTTTCTATTTTGTGGAATAATTTGAGGAGTATTGATATGATCTCTTCTTTGAAAGTTTGGTAGAATTCTACAGTAAAACCATCTGGCTGTGTGCTTTTTTTTTTTTTTTCTTTTGGGTGGGGGACTTTTATTGACTACTTCTATTTTCTAACAGTTATAGGTGTTTTAAATTTTTCTTTTTACCTGATCTTGATTTAACTTTGGTAAGCAACATCTATCAAGATAATCACCCATTTCATTTAGATTTTCCAATTTTGTGATGTTCAGGTTTTTGAAGGAAGATCTAATGATTTGTTGGGTTTCCTCATTGTCTGTTGTTATGTCCCTTCTCATTTCTAGTTTTGTTATTTTGGCTTTTTTCTTTGCCTTTTAGTTAGTTTGGCTAAGACTTTCTTTATCTTGTTGATTTTCTCAAAGAATCAACTCCTGATTTTGTTGATTCCCTACAGTCTACTCCTCTTGGAGGTATTTGCTTCTTTTTGTTCTAGAGCTTTCATGAATACAGCTAAATCACTAGTATGAAATCTCATTAATTTCTTTGTGAAGGCACATAGTACTACAAAATTTCAACTAAGCACTGTTTCATTGTTTCCCATAAATTTTGGTATGTTGTGGACTGTTTTGGTATGTTGGACTGTTTTTAATTTCTTCCTTTCTTCCTTGACCCAGTGGACATTGAGTAGAGAATTGTTCAGTTTCCATAAGTTTGTAAGCTTTTTGTTATTTTTAAAGTCCAGCTTCAATCCATGGTGATCTGATAAGATACAAGGTGTCACTTATTTTTTTTGTATCTGTTGAGACTTGTTTTGTGACCAAGTATATAGAGAAGGTTCTATGAGATGCTGATAGAAGGATATTCTTTTGTGTCTGAGTGATATATTCTATAGATATCTGTTAAGTCCATTTGATTCATACCTCCTGATAGTTTAGTTATTTCTCTGTTTATTTTCTGTCTCGATGACCTGTCCATTGGTGAGAGTGGGAAGCTGATGTTTTCCAATATTAATGTGTGATGTGTGATTTAAACTTTGATAATATTTCCTTTATGAATATGAGTGACCTTGCATATGGGGCATAGATATTCAGAATTGAGATATCATCTGGGTGGGCGAATTTATTTTAATGAGTGTAAAGTGCCTTTTCCCATATTTTTTTATTATTTTTCATTGAAAGTCTATTTTATTAGATATTAGAAGGCTACTATAGCTTTCTCCTTGGGTCTGTTTGCATGGAAAATCTATTTCACCCCTTTACTCCTCAGTAATGTCTATCTTTGAAGTCGTGGTAGTCTTGTATGCAGCAGAATGATGGATCCTTTCAATCTGTTAGCTTGTGTCTTTTTACTGGAAAATTGAGTCCATTGATGTTGAGAGTTATTAATAATCAATGATAGTTAACTCATGTTATTTTAATGTTGGTGGTAGTAGTAGGATTTCTTCTATAAAAGATATTCTATGCTGGAAAATCTCTATTCCATTTCTATTCTCTTCTGTTGGTAATGTTTGTGTCTTTATTTCCTGTTCTTTTGCCTAGTTTATGATTTATTTACTGCTTCTATTTCCATTTTCAGGTTTTAAATAGTTTTATTGATTTTCTCCACATGTTTTATTGCATTTTTCTATATTTCTTGAAGGGATTTATTCAATTACTCTTTATAAGCTTCTATTATCTACTATAGGGTTTTATTATCTTCTATTATCTTTGTGCTTAAGCTGTGTTAGGATGCCTGGGGTTTGCTATAGTAGGATAGTTAGGCTTTGGTGGTGCTATATTGCTATGGCTGTTGTTGATTGTGTTTTCCGTGGTCTCACTAGTCTCTGACTGTCTGGGTTTTGTTTTAGTATAGGTTTTGGTGCTAATTTCTGAGTTTGTCTTTTTGGACAGTTGGTGTCTTAGCCAGTGTTTTACTACTGTGAACAAACACCATGACCATGGCAAGTATTATGAAGGACTACATTTAAATGGGGCTGGCTTACAGGTTCAGAGGTCCAGTTCATTATCATCAAGGCAGAAGCATTGCAGTGTTCAGGCAGGCATGGTATAGGAGGAACTGAGAACTCTACATCTTCACATGGAGGCTGCTAGCAGAATACTGGCTTCCAGGAAGTGAGGGCAAAGTCCAAGCCCACAGTGACATGTCTACTCCAAGAGGGCCACACCCCCTCCTACAGGGCCACACCTTCTAATAGTGCCACTCCCTGGGCCCAGCATATACAAACCATCACATTCCACTCCTGCCCCCCCCCCCCGGCTTGTTCAAACACATAAGTCTATGGGGGCCATATCTAGCCATGGCATAATAAAAAGTACATTTAGTCCAACTTCCAAAGTCCCCAGATTCTATAGCAGTATCAACAATGTTAAAAGTCCAAAGTTCAAAGTCTCTTCTGAGATCCATCCTATCACTTAACTGTAATCTCCTGAATCAAGACTGGAAACCAGCTGGGCAAATGCCAAACTCTGCAACTTTATGTCTGATATCAAAGCAGTTTTCAGGTTTCTAACTCGTTTTTCTCTTTGTTGACTGCAACAAACTTCTTTTCCTGGGCTGTTTCCACTCTCTGTTAGAAGCATTCCTCAGGAAATATCCTATGACTCTGGCATCTTGAATATCTTGGGGCTTCCAAGGCAACTTTAACATTACAGGTTCTTGTTCCAATAACTGAGATTCACACATGATTTTCTGGGCTCTTCCAGTGGGCTGGTGTCTCTTCTCTAGCTCTGTCCTCTGTGGCACTCTAAACACAGGTTGATCCTCTCCACCGTTGCTGCTGTTCTTGGTGATCGTCCCACGGCACTGGCATGTCTAATATGCTGGGCTCTTCTGCTGCAACTGGGCTTCACAAATAGCCTATCATAGGCTGTCTTCATGGTGCCAAGCCTCAAATCCTTTACATGACCCCTTCAATCCTGGGCCATCAACTGTAACTT
This sequence comes from Uromys caudimaculatus, assembly GCA_028551405.1. Classification (NCBI taxonomy): domain Eukaryota; kingdom Metazoa; phylum Chordata; class Mammalia; order Rodentia; family Muridae; genus Uromys; species Uromys caudimaculatus. The sequence goes on from CM052715.1 coordinate 67,692,589, forward strand.
AGGCTACACCTTCACCAATGGCCTGCCATGGCCTCTCACAGTGCCAAACCTCAGCTATTCTTCATGATGTCTTCATGCCTTTAAAAGCAATACCACCTGGGTGACTCTTACATATTACCAAATACAGCTGCAGCACGAGTTACAACCTTGGTTATCTCTGGAACACAGATTCTTTGTGCTCTCAGAAAACACTTGCCAGAAGATTTCATTTCAGTGATGCTGGTCTCTTCTTAGTCACCACTAATTTCTAAGCTCCAGCTAACCTCATCAATTATCCCAGATCTCTGAGACCATAGGATTCAGTTCCATTTCACTTCCTGGTGTCCTTTAATAACTTGAACCATATGTTTTATATTTTTGGGTTTTTTTGAGACTTCCTTTGTCAATGCAATTAATATCAATCTCTTTACCTGAGACTTGGGTAGACTCTTCAGAAAAGGGCAACAGCCACATTCTTCACCAAAATGCCACAAAAACAGTCTCTAGGCCACATTCTCAAACTATTCCCCACTGAAACCTCTTGGGTCAGGTCTGCACAGTTCAAATCATACTCAGCAAAAAAACAGAAAAAAAATCTTCTGTATTCATGCTACGATAGCCCATTAAGCCAAACTTAAAGCACCACCACTTTCCAAAGTCCCCAAATCCACATTCCTCCAAACAAAAGCGTGGTCAGGCCTATCAAAGCAATGCCCCACTCCCAGTACCAACTTCTGTCTTTAGTTAGGGTTGTACTGCTGTGAACAGACACCATGACCAAGGCAAGTCTTATAAATGACAGCATTTAATTAGGGCTGGCTTACAGGTTCAGAGGTTCAGTACATTATTATCAAGGCAGAAACATGGCAGTGTCCAGGCAGGCATGGTGTTGGAGGAGCTGAGAATTCTACATCTTCATCTGGAGGCTGCTAGCAGAATACTGGCTTCCAGAAAGCTAGAACAAAGTCCAAGCCCACAGTGACACACCTAATCTAACAAAGGTCCAGTTACTCCAACAGGGCAACACCTTTTAATAGTGCCATTACCTGGCTGAGCATATACAAACCATCACAGCTGGATTTTTGGTTTTGTTTTATTTTTAATATTTTTTCCCTTGGTTTCTATTTTTTCTTGGTTTCTGACCGGAGTGGGCTGGGCTTCTGGTGACCAACAAATCTTCATGTCCTGTAGGGTACCTCCAATGGGTGGCCTATGTGGGCTCTAGTGTTTTGTGTGCTAAAATTGTCTCTGAAATCCCTATTACCAGCACAGTCTTGGGTCTCTGTTGATTGCATGGTCTCCAGGAAAACAGGCAAGTTTGTGGGGCAATAAATGGCACATAGGGTATGGGGTGGAACTCAGAGCTGTTGGGCTATTGGGACTGCTTTCAGGGGAGTTGAAGGGCAAGGGTTTGTGTGGAGGTGTCTTACTGAGTGTAACTGTTGACAACAGACTCTCTATTTGCATATTCTTAATTCTTAACTACATGACAAACATGAACATATAAAATAGTAACCTATTTCTGTTACTTTTTTCCCATCAGAAACTGAGATTCATGACTTTCACTTAAAGAACTAGGAGGGGGAGCAATTGTTGGATTGCAAATTAATTGATTAATTAAAAATAAAACTAATAAATAAAAATAGACAAAAAGGATTCAAATGAGAAAAAAATTTTGTAAGCAAGGTTTTTTCCCCCTTTCTGTTTATACACATTGTGTAATGGCCATACTGAGTAATTTATCTTGCATCAAGTAGGCAATCATACTGTGGTACTGACTGTAGAGGTTCAATGAAGAATTTAACCAGGCATGCGAAAATGTAATTCCTCCTGTGAAAGTATGAAAAGGCAAGCTTATGTAAGGTTGTTAGGTCATGAGGGCAGAACTGAGCCTTATGAAGGAAGCAAGCTCTCACTAAACCAAGATCTCATCTCAATCTTGTACTATCCAGGCACCAGATCTGTGAGAAACAGATGTTTGCTGTTTTGTCAGTTTCCTGGCTGGAGATCTGGCTTCTAACTGGTTTTATTCAATGGCAGGGTACAGAACACTTTGAGAAAGTGGGAGGAAAAGTGAATGTCAGACCAGCTGTTCTCTTCACTTTTTCCTTCTCACAGATACAGTTTAGTTTGAATCATAGTTTTAGCCCCATGGATGCTGCAGAAATGAAGGATTTCTATGATTTCATCCCTAAGTGAATAAACATTTCCTTTAACCCTTGCTATATCTCTGAAAAAACTTTTTGGCTTAGTTAACTGCCCTTGGGGCAGTTCCTTTTAGTCCTAACAATACAGAAGGTGTTATCCAGAGTTAACCTAGGAAACTGACATTCAAAATGGGGTTGTAAGATTCTATTTTTATATATTTAATAAGCTAGCTGAATACTACCAAGATGATTCAAGTTTGTTTGGGCAGCAGCTGGGATTTGTAGAAGGAAGACATACTTCATAAGTGATAAATTTTGAAATAATGTTGCTATGGATCTCTTTAGTTATTAATTATTACATAAAGAATGACCCCAACATTTACTGGCTTATAGCAATTAGTACAAATCATCACTTAACTTTTGTGGCTTAGGGTTGACATGGGAGGTCGCTTCAGTTTAATGAGTTTATGGAAGCTGTAGGTGAGATAGTCACTAGGATATAGCTATATGAAGAATTCATTGGTGCCAGTGAAATCTACACTCATGATGTGTCCCAGCAGTAAGTTTTAGAAAGAGACTTCCCTGTTTCATTGACTGTTGGCAGGAGGACTTAGTTCTTCACAAAAGTGCTTCTGAGGCTGCTGAGTATCTGATGACATGAAGTTGTGAACAAGAGAGAGAAAATGGAAAGCTTTTGTTTGGGGGGGGTAATGCTTGTACTTCAAATTGAATCTCCCCTCCCCAAGTCTGTCCCTGAGAAGTAGGTCACTGTACCATGTTTATATATGTTTTTTTGGAAATCTTTGTATCTGACCTTCTAAACACAGCATTAAAGAACACATGGGTACATTCTAAACAATTACAGGTAACATTATTGTTTACTAAGATTGTAGGATGTCTGACTGTTTCCTTGAAAGTCTCCTCATTTTAGTTGACAGTGGATAGGTGGTTTAGACTAATTGACAATGTTGGATTCCAGTCTCAACACTTAAGAGTCAAAAGACTCTATAATGCAATTAATTTGTTTTATATATCAAAAGTCTGACAGAGCTGAGGAGTAAACCTGAGTACTGTTCCCAAGTGTCACAGGTTTAGATGTTGCGCCCATTAGGGCTGTGTGATAATAGGGTATTACTAGCTCTGAAGGGAAAGAATAAGAACTTATAGGTATATGAATCTGGTATGTGTAGTGGGCCCTTCTGAACCTAAGATGGAGGGTGAGAATCTGTGAACTTAGATAAAGTAGGAGAACCTGAGATATAGTCAGAACCGTATGTATGGACCTGAGATAAGGGGTAAGAAGCTGAGGACCTGAGATGCAGGGTGAGACTATGGGCCTAGGATGTGGTATGAGAACCAGTGGGCCTGAAATGCAATTGGGAGTCAAAAGATTTGAGATACAGCAAGAACCTATGAACCTAAAATGCAAAATCGAGCCTGTATGTCTGGGATATGGGATAGAAGCCCAATGGCCTGAGGTACTATGTTTCAAACTGTAGAAAATGATGAGACTGAGAATTCTGAAATTTCAGTCCCTAAATTGATCTTGCTTTTCCCCTGAAAGCTCACCTATGTCTTCATGTAGATATTGAAAGTCTTTCTAGAGAATTGCTTTCTTAGAGAATGCTAATTCTTTTCTGCCTCTCTCATCATTGATGCTCATTACCTACTGAACTACTAGGAGAATTAGATCTGAATTTTTTTTTATTACTCTCTCATACATTCTCTTCTCCAGTGCCACATTAAACGCTTGGTATTTCAATATGTGTTCTTTCTTGTTTTGAATATCTAAATTATCCATCATTATCATCTTTATAATTCTACTCATAGACAAAAATAACAAAAAAATGCTTTATTATCTGAATTTACATATTATTTCCCCATGGTTGCCTATAAAAATTCAGGGAAAGTTTTTGCATGGATAACTAAAGGAGTAAATTAATGATGTCAGTAAATAATAAATATCTATTCCCAGAGACAGAAAGGTTCAGTGCGTAGATAAATACAGAAAAGTCAAGAAAATGATGGGATTGGTATAGAGAGATGCTCAGTATCCATTAGCATTTTGACAGAGAGATGCCATTGACCAGAAGTCTTTTCTGACATGAAAGAAGCAACAGTGTAAAGACAGACACATAATGAAATGGTGTCTTTAACGTGGTGAAAAAAACAAAGAGACTGGTGATAACAAATGATTCTGGGAATGTGTTATCAGGACAGAGCAGCCTAGAGACACAGGAGTAAGTGCAAAGAGTAAATGAGATGTTGATGGTCCAAGAAATGCCCTTTCTTTGTGAAATAAATTCCTTCTTTTTTGAAATTCTCTGCACACTATTTAAATGCATGTTATTTTAAAATAAATGTTTTACATATTTAGTGTTCACAATAATAAATTTTTATCTACATATACTTCATGTAATCATTACTACAAGAATGAAGTTGTTACCTTATCTTTCTTCGTATTTCATGTTACTGCCAAAGGCAACTTAAAATCATCTTAGTAAATGTGCAGCATATAATAATGTTATTGAGATTGATTATTATTATGTATATCAGACTCTAAAACTCATTCAATAGACTACCTCTCTGTCTAACAACTCTCCATTTTCTCATCTTCCCATTTCTAGTAGCCTCCAGTCTACATGTTTAGCTCCTTTGAGATTCCAAAGATAAATGAGATCATGCAGAGCTGCTTTCTTTGCTGGCTTTTTACACCTAATGTAGTGTTTTCTAGTTCATGCACATTGTAGCAAATTGCAAAATCTCCTTTATGAAAACTGTATATAATATGTGTGCACTTATGTATCACTGAGTCAACTTCTGGCTGTGAGGCATAGTGCCCTCTCTTGTTCAGATCACACTAGTGTCATCACCCTCAGACAAACAACTGGTTTCCCTTTGCCAACTGACTGTCTTGTATTTTGTTCTTGGATCACCCATCACCATCCCATATTGACCACTGACAGATCAAAATAGGTCATGTGATATATAAAATCTCTGTGTTAATAACTGCACAAGTATGTGAATATATTGAAAAACAATTGGATTGTATGTAATATGGGTGGAATATATGACATGCACATTCTATTTAGAAAAGGTCATTAGTAAAATAAATAATGCAGTATAAACCAGTTTTTACTAGAAAAGTGAAAAATATGGCTTTGAGTGAGAAGTGGAGAGTAAAATAATAGCACAGAGAGGGCATTTTCCTGGGCTTAAGTTGGTAGCTAGCCCAGTAAATATATCCAGTGAATAATTCCTGAATGAATCCATGGACAGAAAGAAGCAGATGGAACATGAAGGTGCTGATTTTAGGAGGTGAAATTAGCATGTATTGATAACTGGGTGTGGTCATGGTTGGGAGAAAGATGGAGAAGATGAGAGAAATAAAATTTATCTTGTCTTCACTTGTAAGAGCAGGAGTCATTTTGTCTTTGTCTTGGACATTGAGAGGTCAATATGGTGGCTCATCTGTAGTGGTGATAGTGGTCTACAGAAGATTTCTACCTAGTAGCTCTGTACCACTCCCCTCATTCCACAAACCACCCATTCCTGGATGTAGTGATGTCTCACTCGCCTTGACTTTGTAGTTATAAATTTCTATTTATTTATTTATTTTATATTAGGCAACCATAGACGAGGGACTTTTCACAAAAACATTAAACTTTATCTTATGCCCCATAAATTACAATGGTTATTTGTAATACAGAGATATTGACTACCGAGAATTGGTCTCATTCTCTAATACTAAATATAATCACTTGTAAGTGATTAATCTTGGAAGTTTTACTTATAATTTCTCTCTTATGTGTTTCAATAAATTTATCATTTCATGAAATGATAATTTATCTACATATCTACAAGTTTTCTTTGGTTAAGAAATCTTGTGGTTCAAAGTTTACAAAAAAAGGATATGCCAAAGGAAGGCAGAAAATACTGCAGGGAATATCTGGATCACATTTTCCCCTAGAGGGCTAAAGAAAAAATGTGATTGACAAAGTGATTATGTGAAGGTTACAAATCATGCTGTCCAGGCTTGTGCATTTTGTATAGAAACCAACTACCAAATACAATACTAACAAAATGAGCATAATCAGGAGAAATGGGATAGAGCTGAAAATCTGAGCATTTGGGAATTACTAGACTGCTGTGTGCTCTCTACATCAAACGTGGGAGGACACAAAGGATAGCTTGATAATAAATACTTCAGTAGGGAACTAGGATTATTAAATTAGATCATTTGGGGAGCAAAAAAGGACATTACAGGGGTGCTCCAAAAGCAAAATAGCTCCAATGATGCCAAAAAGCAGGAGAAAGCTACATATAATGTGAAAATGTCAAGATGAATGGCAGGAAAAGGCAGGAGCCCCCGGGCCTTGTGAGCTGTGGGAGTCACAGGAGCCTCACCTCAATAGAAACTTATCAGTAACTGATTATTTTACTTGGATTTGATTAGATAGCAGCATAAATAAATTTCATTGATGCTTACTTCAATTCTTTTCCACATATGCTTTTGAAAGCTCTGTATCCAAGATCCTGTTAGGTTATGAAGAGAAAGACAGAATGCAGTGCTTTCGACTCTGAAGAAATCACAGACAGAAAGAGACATTGATTCATGGAGATTCATCCTTACAACACAAACATTAGTAAGTAACTGGGGGTAAATATGTACAGCATACTGTGGAAATGAGAGCAGCAAAAGTGACTCATGTAGAGTGGAAAATGTACACAAATGCTAAACAATACTGTCTGCTAAGATAAACTGTGAAAGGAGATTCTTTTACTGATATTGACACTGTAATCCATCTCTATGTAAGATATATACTTTGCTAGAAGTAATGGTGGAATTATACAACTTCCAAAGGAAAAATGCTTGTGTCTCTTGGAGGCATCGGTTTTGCTGATGGGAGGTGGAGAGGGAGAGAATCTAGGGAATAGGGGGAATTGTGGGGAGCTAGAAGGAACAGAAGGATGGGGAACTGGTCACGAGGTATTGTAGAAGAGAAGAATCTCTTTTCAATCACACACACACACACACACACACACACACACACACACACACAAATAATGACATTTCAGCTAAAATTTGAACATAGAAGTTCTTACCATAAGATATTTATTTATTCAGGGCTTGGCAAAAAGTCAATCTTTTCAGAGTTTTAGATAGTGCATTAAATCTTGCCAATTAGCATTAAGATAAAGTCAAACAATGAAGTTTATAAACCTGCACTGTTTATTGCAATTGCATTCACATGCATTTACATAAGAGTGTGTGTGTGTGTGTGTGTGTGTGTGTGTGTGTGTGGTATGGCAGAGGTAGAAATGAATTTAGGATAATTCAACAAGACTGATCAAAAGGACCTGTGAAATTCTTTAAATGAAAAATTAATGAATACAGATAAGGAAAGATTCAAATAAATTCTAAGCATAGAGATCTTCAGTCTCACCACTGCCTACTTCACTACTCAGTAGCCCAGACCGAAGCTGGCTGATGTGTAGACACATCACAGTGGACTTCTGAGGTCATATGTAGAGGAAAGGGAGGGATTGTCGGGAAAAGAGATGAGTTCAGGTTTGCACATGAGGAACCTGTGTCCCTGTTGACTATCCAGATGAAGTTCCCTGCAGGTGATCTGAGATTCACTGAGGCTTGGGGGAACAGTTCAAGCTGGTAGCTGAGACGACCCTGAGAGGAATAAGCCTCCATCTTATATTTTCAGTCAATCATTTTGTTTTACTTCTTTGGACTTATTTTACCCCTTTACTCTCCTAAGCTGGAAACATATGTTTAATTTTTCAAGTTTCATTTTTTATTAAATATAATTTCACATAATGTTTTATTAAAGTCTGCCAATTCAAAGTCGTATTTTCAATTTTATTAATGAAGTTTAATATTATGTACCCATGAGTTACTTAGATGTATGTTATTACCTTGACAAACAAAACACACACACACACACACACACACACACACACACACACACACACACACACACTTCGCATATATATCTTATTTTTAAATAAGTTCTTCTTTTAGGGGCATTGAGAAGATAATGTAGAGTTTTCTAAGATTTCTGACTATCCCTTTACCCATTGTTAACTTCTTATAATAATTATAATATTATGAATCTTCCTCCAAAAGAATTAGAAGGGGTAACATCAGCTTATAAGGAAGGGCAGAATGGAGGTAAAGGGTACGTTATTAATGAACATATAAAGCTAATTGTTTTCCTAATTTTAACTCTCCTCTTCCATCCTTTTTGTGGTGTATGAATGCCTAAGTATATAATTGATAGGGAAATGTGAAACCTTCAGCAAAACTACTATGGCTCAAGATTAGAATTCCAACTGTGTACGCATGCACGGTGATGCATAGAGTTTCAGTTGGGCAGTATTTGTATGAGTGGATATCTTAACCTAGCTGAGTGAAAGTTTGATTTATGAATTCACTACAATAAAGTGATTTTTATATTTTAAGTATCATCCAGGATTGTCACTCAGTAATAATTAAGTTGGCTCATTATTTGGATTCATTAAATTTTACTCAAGATGCTTTTTCTCTTTCAGAATTCCATCCAGGATGCTACATCATGTCTCCTTCACCCTTTTGTTTGTTTATTACAATTTTACCAGATGTGTTTTTGTTTTGTCTATATATGTTTGTGGTATCTGTGTGAAGGCTAGAGTTTGACTTTGCATATTGCTCCTCAAGAGTTTCCCATCTTGATTTTTGGGACAGGATGTTTTACTGGGACATGAGGCTCACCAATTAACTTAGACTGGCTTGCCAAGGAGTTCCAGGGCTCTACCTGTTTCCATATTCTCAGAGCTGAGATTACAAGTGCAAGTCACAGCATCCAACTTTTTTCATTTATTTATTTTATAATTTTAATACATTAATCAATACAATATTTTCTAGTTTTTTACCATATATCATATTTTCCCCAGCCATACATCAGCTGAAGGACATTTAGGTTGTTCTATTTCCTAGATATTATGAGTTGAAAGTTTTGAGGCGCTTTGGTCAAGTATATAGTGGAAAGTTCTTCTGGAGTTAAACTGATATGGATTATATAATTTGAGAAAATAGGAGCTCGGAGAATGGTTATAAAGCACTGTTTTTGCTCCATCAAGGACATACACTAACAGTGTGAACTGACTGATGATATTGACCTTGATCACTAGCTAAGACAGTGCTACTGGATTCTTGACAAGTAATTCTTCTGCCACTGCTCCCTACCTGCTCTCTTCACATTGAAGTCTCTAGGATGAACATCCACCAGAAGAGTGATGAGTTAGTCTCCTCCTTAGAGACAAGTGTGCCTATGCTTAGGTAGATTTATTTCTCCCTTGTTATCTATGTTTCAGTCCTTTATTTATAATAGTGTGAAATTTGGTTTATTTATTTTGAACTTTGTATTATAATAAAAATACTATTTTATTCCACCCCCTCATTTTGATATCATCTTAAAATTGAATTTGCATAATTGTACCATAATCAGATAATCATTAAGATGATTTATAATGGACTGGTCCATTCAAATTTATTGGTACTTTCTTTAATTCCTAGTATGTATTTTATTTCTGTTAGAATTTCACATATGTTTAAAATTAATATGTATTCTTCAGGTGCAATGTACCATGTCTATTGCTTATATCAAGCCCATTAATTTTAATTTTCCAAGGTTTTCATTAGTTGCTAATGCCTTTCTCCTCCATAGTCTATAAATTCCTGAAATAGATAAGCTAAAAGAGTTTTTATGCTAGTGAATTTGTCAATGCACACTAGGAAAAGTAACACTGTGAAGTCAGTCTTTATTCACTTAGAAGTTGTTCATATTGATTTTGGGTGAACATTTTCAATGTCATTTGCTGCATGCAGAAGTCCCCAACAGAAGTCCAGATGGTGGCAGTGAAGATTCTTTGGAATTTTGTGAACAGGAATCCTAGAGCCAGGTGCATCTGTATCTATAAAGACTCTAGGTTTTGTGAGAGCAACACTCCCTGTTGCTTTTCTGCCTGTAGCTATGGTGACATCATTGGATATGAAAACTGTTTCCTGCTTAGAAATCAGGGGCCCCTGGAAAGAACCCAGATGTCCCTCTTTAGAGGAATGGATACAGAAAATGTGGTACATCTACACAATGAAGTACTACTCAGCTATTAAAAACAATGACTTAATGAAATTTGCAGGCAAATGGATGGAACTTGAAAATACCGTCCTGAGCGAGGTAACTCAGTCACAAAAGAACGAACAGGATATGTACTCACTAATAAGGGGATATTAGCCCAAAAGTTCAGAAT
>CM052715.1:67703118-67727640 GCA_028551405.1 Uromys caudimaculatus
GTCGTCCTGGAGTTTGAACCACCAATCAAAGAATACACATCTATGGACCCATGGTTTGGACCACATATGTGCCAGAGGATGGCCTCATTGGCCATCAGGGAGAGGAGAGGCCCTTGGGCCTGAGGGTGTTAGAGACTCCAGTAAAGGGGAATGTCAAGGTGGGAATATGGGAATGGGTGGGCGGGTGGGTGGGAGGTGGAATTCCCTCATAGAGGCAGGGATGGGGAGGGGATAGGGGGTTTCCAAAGAGGAGACCTAGAAAAGAGGAAACATTGGAAATGTAAATAAAGTATCAAAAATAAGTAAATAAATTAATTAAAAAAATAAAAATAAAAATAAAAGAGACTCAAAAAAAAGTCAGGGGCCCAAGTTTATATATTAGTCTTTAGACAGATGCTGGAAAATATTTGTTGTGCTTCGTGGAAATCTTACTTGTCCTAGTCCCTTGGGAAGATGACTGGAGGGCAGAGTGATAAACAGCACTCACAACGTTCACCCTTAGTTGTGCTCTCTAGGAAATCCCGTGCTGTACTGAATGGAGGTGGTAAGCATTTGAGGCCATGTGTTTAGCTGAGAGGAAAGCCTTGTCTTTCATGAAGAAGTATAAAGTTAGTTGTGAAATTTTCAGAGGTGTCCTTTGTTGAACAGAGGAAATTACTTTCTATTCCTACTTTGTTTAATGTTTCTCTTATAAATGTGTGTTAATGAGGTCAAGTGCTTTCTCTGTATCATATGAGATGAATATCTTGTGATGTTTACACTCATTTAATATGTTGAATTACAGTGATAAATCCCACTTGGTTGCATTATATGGCATTTTAATATGTTAGGTATTTAGTTTGGTATTTTTTTTTATTTTTACGTGAATGTATATTACAAATTGGCCAGCTGTTTTCTTAATGTAAATTAGATTTAGACATGAGGTGGTATGTTTCCTTTCAATCTTTGTGGGTATGTGAGTGCACATGCCCATGTGTGTGGAAGCCAGAGTCTGGTCCGAGCTGCCCTCATCCATCACTCTCCACCATATTCTGAGACACTGTCTCCTACTGAACCTGAGTATTGGTGATTTGTGCAGCCTGCGTGGCCAGTGAGTTGCAGGAACTCTCCTGTCTATGGTTCCTTGGGCTTGTAATACAGGCATACACTGCAGTGCCTGGCTTTCTATGTGGTACTAAAGATTGAACTCAGGTCTTCCTGCTTTTGCAGCAAGCTCTTTACTGACTGAGTTTTCATCCTCCCTGCCTCCTTGTTTTCAATTTCTTTTGATGAGCACTGTCCTTTCTGCTTTTTATGTTTCAGTTTAAAAATCATGTTCATTAAACTAAACTTTTTGATAGTTTTGCCATCATGTGAAGTGTAGTTGATATGACTCAAAATTATCCTTTCTGTTAGATTACAATGATCATGGAACTTTCAAAACCTAAGTTTATTTTTAGTTGCAACATTTTCCTTCTTATTAAAACACTAGATCATTTTTTAATAATTAGACGTTCCTAGTGCTATGTCATATTAAAAGGGAAAATCTACATGGTAGTTACTTGTTAAAATAACTTCGTTTTTATTTGAAAAGCATTAATTACTTATATTGTTAAATCCTCATTTTATTATTTTCTTTATATGCACAGCTTATTTTATTCTGCATGTATTTTTCTGGTCAGCTGAATGTGTTGATATAATAACTAACAAAAGCTAAATCTATTATTTTATTAAGCAGTTATAAGTGAATATCACAATAGAAGCTTAATTTATTCAGACATCTGTGAAATTTCTGTGAGGCAGGTATTATTGCTATTAAATTATACTTAAGAGTAAATCTACTTCAAAACGGGTCCACAGCATCAGTGCTTCACAATAAATTAAAGGTTTGAATTCAAGCTATGAAGTGCTAAATGTAGGTGTTTCCACAGCACATCACATATGCAAACACGAGCAAGCCCATCCCACAGGCACCGAAGCGAGAACCTACTATTGTATTGAGGGATAAAATTACTAAGACCAAAAATTATTCTTATTATAATTCTATAACCTTTTGTTGAGCACATGGGGTCAGGCTGAGACAGGAATTTAGATACTCCCTACATCATGCACGTTTGATATTTTTTGTCCACTTGCTGTTATTATTCCCAATTAGTAGATATTTTAACTCACTACAGCATTCTTCATTTCTAGTTTCTGGGGCTTTGGAGGCACTGACAGTTAATCAGAAGGTGTGAAAAAAATGTAACTTCATTTCTGACATTCATGGTTTCTGCCCAGGCTGTAGCTATTTTTAAAGCACAAAGGACACAAATATATTATTTGTTCTTTTTCCAGCCATGTGATTTAATAGAAATGAATGTTTCTGGCTTAGTTTTATAATGAATTTGAAATAATAGCTTGTCTGCAATTTATCTCCTGATTCAAATGACTGATTGAATGATAATCTCCAGACAATTTCACATGAAGAGATATTTTTTCTTTATGTTGACAAGTCAGACTTTTCATTTATATAAATGTTAGTATTTTCTTCCTTCAGTAACTTGGGCACTTGTTCCCTATTCCACACAAGAGTAGTCAATCTGGGGACAGGTGGAATGCAGCTCTCCCCTTCCTGAAACTCCTTTATTATTCCTACCAGTGTCCCTTTGCTGGTTAAATGTTATCCCAGTACTTTCCTCCACATGGCTGGCATCTTAGCTACCATTAACCTAGTTAGTTACCAAGTTGTAGGTCAGTGTTAGGAACTTGACAGGTATTGCATTTTGTTTCAGAAATGGTCAGGTTAAATATTTATATTGCAGTTTCAAGAAGAGCTGATTCATATTTCAGGAGCGTGGATATGCTGTACTTTGCATTTCATTAAAAAGTAATTAGCTCATTTGTTTTTGTGTTACTGGGAATTAGATTTGGGCCCTGCAAATGTTGGATGAGACTTGTATTACTAAGTTACAACTGCAGCCCTCCCCACTTTTAATTTTTCCTGTCTTGGAGCCTGTCTGTAAGTTAGGGGACAATGCTTGAAAGAAGTGCTAGCAAAATATGAAGACACACTGGGGAGCCTCACATTCACAGGGCGCCTTTTAATTAGTAGCTGAAGTTCTACCTTGTAAGTGCTGTTGTATTACTCTCGCTGAAACAGCTAAAATTAGTTCTTAAATATAAAGTATTGGCATTAAAATATCATTGCTGAAAGGGAAGGCTTAATAAATAAATAATTGAATGCCAAGAAATCATTGGATAAAGCATACTTTGGAGCTTTAGATTAACCCTAATACCCTGTTATAACGATAAAAAACATTTTACGCAAAAATTGTCTGCTTCATTTCATATGGGTTAAAAAGAAATCTTTTGTAACATCATGCATGATTGTATTTTATTTTGTGCAAGTTCATGAATTTACGCACATGCCCCTTAATTTAGCCTTAGTTTATCTTGCTTTCTTTATTTCTCTAGTGAAACATTTTAGATTGATCTTGATATATTATAAAATCAGCATCTAAATTTATACTTCCAGGTCTCCTGTATTGTTTTGTATATTTTATGGAATGAGAAGAATTTTAACCCATATACAATTTCTTTTTAAGGTCTATTTTTATAATTTTAAGTTATGTGTGTGTGTGTGTGTGTGTGTTTCTGTTTGCATGTGTACATTTGGATGCTAGTACCTGTGGAGGCCAGAAATACCAACTCCCCTAGAGATGGAGTTAAAGACAGTTGTGAGCTGCCTGACATGGTTGCTTGCAATTGAACTTAATTGTCCTGCAAAATAGTATGTATTCTTAACCACTGAGCTGACTCATCTTTTCAGTTTTCCAAAATATAATTTCTTTATGGCCAACAGTAGGATTGAATTTTAAGGGTGACATGATTTCAGTAATGGGTCATCTATGTTGTAAAATTCTGAACCAATGTAATTTTGAAATGTTTACACTTGAAGATCATTATTTATAACATACATGAACTGAGAGGAATATTAGAGATTTTTTTCTTTTCATTTTTTTTTTTTTTTTTTTTTTGAGACAGGGTTTCTCTGTGTAGCCCTGGCTGTCCTGGAACTCACTCTATGGACCAGGCTAGCCTTGAACTCAGAAATCTGCCTGCCTCTGCCTCCCAAGTGCTGGGATTAAAGGCGTGTGCCACCACTGCCCAGCTAGAGATTTTTTCATTCTATCCTCTTGGTTTTTTTCTTTTCTTCCTCCTTTTGGAATTTGGAAAGGCCACGCGATTTTGTAATACATGTTTCTCTTATTCTAGGAATCAATCTTCAAGCCTATTCTCAGCAAGAAACCAAAAGAAAAAAATAACAAAATAGAAATTTCCTTTTTTTAAAATTTTTTTAAAATAGAAATTTCTTTAGTTTCTACTTTCCAGTGTGACTTTATTACCAGATAAATGTCTAAAAGACTAAAGAGGAAACGAGTTTTGCCTTTGAGTGACTGAGTAGTAGCTCTCTCAGGGTTTACAAATGGGTAAAAAAGCTTTGAAGCTGATTCTTAAATATAATAAGTTGGATGTAATAATGCCTAAATGTTATAGAACCTTTTAAGTCCTTATCTTCTCAAAAGAAACAATCCAGCTGTAAGACACAGTTTACTGAGAAATTAGTTTAGTTAGCAAAGCAAAACAAAACATGCAGTCTAAAGGCAGATTAGAGTAGACTGGTCCAAGTTGAGGATCAGCCCTGTAAGATGTGTGCTGTGGATTTTATAGGAGTTTTTCTGAAATATCTAGGAGGTGAGTGGAATGTTGATACAGTAAGACTGAGGATTGAGTCTCCTTTTTAGTATATTCTAAAAACCTCACAAGGTGGGGAGATCAAAACTATAATGTACACAATATTGTAATGAAATCAGGGTGTTTTGCAACTCTTTGTTAGTGTGAAGAAGTGGCAACCAGAAAAGTGCCTGGTATTTTAGTGTCTGATATCACAGGAGCAACCTAACGGCAGCTTCAAGATTGTTTAGCCACAAAAGCACATTTGGCACCATGAGCCACAGCAGTCAAGGCGGAGCTGCAGTTTTCCCTAGTTACTCCATATCTAACCCTTGGCCTACCCCACATCTAAACTAGCTTTTAAACTTCAGGTCTTGGAAATCAAGAAAGGAGTATAAGGTATTTACCCTAGCAGCCCTATTCCAATGGATGTTTGAGAGAAGAAGACAAACAGGTTTCCTGGGATGCGGGCTGAGCTGAAGGACTGGACAAAAGCTCTGGAAAAGGATTGTAACCGATGGAGTTGGGATAGAATGATCTTAAGATCATTTTTGGGAAAGGGAAAGCAAGGTGTGCCCTTGATGAAGTCAATAAAATATACAATAGTGTAGATCCGAAGACTGATAATAAGCACTAGAACTCTCTTCTGATGAGATGGTACCATGTATAGTCATGGGACTGGAGTACCAAAACAAAGGAGTCAAACTGAAGTGAGATTTAAATAGTTTCACTTCTTCAGCTAGACGACATTCACCTGGTCCACACACTCTATTACACAGTTCATTTTCCACCTACTTATCTTTGTGTTCCATTTCTCTCCAATATTCTTTCACCGTGGCCTTGCTTGCTCACTCTAGTCCCATCCTTTCTGAAGCCACTTACCAAAACCACAGGATTCAAGCCACATATTTACTATGGCCACTTCCCTAGCACAGGCACACCTTCTGTTCCAGCTCTATGAGCCCAAGTGAGTTGACTCTGAATCACGTGCTTCTGCTCGTGACAACACCCAGCAGCTGTACATGCCTCACAGAAAAGGATATAGAATATTAAAATGTGTAGTCATCTTTAGCCACTTGACTGAATAATTTAGTGAACAAACAATGTAGTTTATTTACACAGACCAACCCTTGTCCCCTGTTTGTAAGTGGAAGCCATTTTTTATTCAAGGCTTTATGATCACATTATTAAAACTGAGAGTACAAAAATATAAAGAAATGTATTTTTTTTAATTAAAGAAAGAGAAAATGTAGTAGTTTGAAGCAGTCTAAGGTTATTGTTCTTATGAGAAGACCAGATATAAAAAGAACGGCACAGAATAATCACTCAAAACATAAATGAATGAGTTTAATTAAGTCATCTAGTTTTGAATGCAAGAAGAAAATGAAGTGAATTCTTATACAGAGGGAGGCAAGGATCGCATGCTTTTGGCTTACTTTGTGTAAACCATGCTTCCTTGAATGTTTTCAACAACTGTGAAAAACAGAAGCTTTCGGGTAAATTCTATTTGCACAGCAAAGACACAACAGACCTTATCATTCTCTCACTTCATAGGAAAGCACTCTCCAAGATTGTACTCCGTATGCATCCAGTTCCCAGTTCAGAGACAGAGACTGGACCCAGGACTCCTGTCTCTCCTGTCTTTCTGTATTTTTTCAAGTCAGTCTTCTTTAAGGATATTTTCATTTCACTTAATGAAATACATTGTCCTGTAATTATCTTTCAGTACAAGAGAGGAGGTTAATCAGTCAGTTTTCATGCTGCATGAGACTGTGCTTCAAAGTCCACTCAGAAAATGTAGAGGACTGTGGGAGAGAACTGAGACTTTCATGTCTTCAAAACCTGCTATTGAGGATCTTCTTCAGGATGTGATGTCACATGAAGGAGACTACATGTAGGGTTTATTTATATTGCATTATGGGGTAGACTATAGTCAGTATACAGAGATGAAAAATAGAATAGCCAAAACTCTATGAGGATTTCTAATGATAGATACTCTAATCACTCTAACTAAACCCACACAGAAATACTGGAAATATGTATTCTTGCTACCCATCCATTATTTGTTCAGGGGGGTTAGGTTATTTGCTCCAGGTGAGAGAAGTTGCTGTGCTGGTTTTGTCTCATTTCACCTAGTGAGATACTTTTTGAGAGATCCAATCCAATCCAATTTGGAAATTCAGGAAATAGTTCATCAAAAATATGATGATGGAAATTAATGCTAATGTAGTTTTCAATATAAGATAAGCAGGCAGAAAAGCAGTCTATATTACTTTATAGAATATATCCATATATTCTATGATAGAAATAAGCCTATGACAAATGAATGGTAAATTCAACTGTGAATTGGAATTTTCTGGTTGTGTCAGGTGATACAGACTCATGTGATGTTTTGCTGAGGCAAGACCCAGGAGAGGACATGTGATGTTTGGAGAGAATATAAATAAGACTTAATGCACAGTGACAGCATACTTACATAGATAGTCCTGCAATTCCTCATTGGTATTGCATCTTTGATGATCTTCAGTTCACTCACAGAGGCATGGCAGAGAATTCCTGGTATCCCAGCTAATCCTGGTTGTTACTGCTGACTTGTGCTGCTTCCACAGAGGCCTGGCAGTTTCTGCTGGATTTGGTTGACGTTGGTGGTTTGTGCTTGGTGACACTTTAAAAATGGACTGTTAGAATCCTGACAAAAATTTTGACTCCTGTGATCCACATCAGGATAGCACAAGAACCCCAATGGTACAATAGTGGTACACACTGCCTTGGAGGTAACCAAAAGCTCTCTAATTTGACTTAAGATCAGCTAAAAAAAAGCAGCTGGGGGGGGGGAGCCCTTTCTGATACTGCAAAGCTATATTTTGAAGCAATCTGCTTACAAGTACTGCCACCCAGAACTTTTGTTGACATAGACACAGCCAAGTTGGCAGCTCAGGGTCACTTTTTCAGTGAATGAATTTGGACACTGTTTAAAGAATATGGCACTAGGGCAGTTGTATAGGCTTAGACTTTTTAAAATCTACTTTAATAAGGGTATTCAAACACCTTGATCCTCTTTTAACCCACTGCCCAAAGGTAGAGGAGAAAAGATGATAAATGGGACAAGGGAATGTACATCTGTTTAGAGGTAGTTCTTTGGGGTGATTCAATCTCCATTTGTCAGGATTGGATTCTTGGTTGCTTCTCTCCCTTGTAGTTTTGCTTGATATCTCCTGGGCCCACAAGAGCTAGTGTCTAGGGAAGATGTATTCAGGTCAGTTCCAGTTATTTCAGATGGAGTCTAATGATCTTTCCAGATGCACATGTAGAAACATGCCTTGTACTTTTACAAACATAGGATGATCATCCTTAAATTTTACATAAAACAACAGTCATTTTAATAATAAAAGTTATTGTGAACTTCCTAATGAGCTGCAGAGGAAGCTGAAAGGGTAACTTATAGGTTCAGCATCACATAACTGCTTGTATTTCTAGCTTCAGAGGATCTGTTGTCTTCTTCTGGCTTACATTGACATGCCCACAGATGTTTATTCACTCACACAAACACATAAACATACATGGAAACACAAATATAAGAATTTTTATAAAGTAAAGAAAAATGCAGCTGGACAGTATATCCAAACATATAAGGTAAACAGATAGGATAACTGTGGTTCAATTGTTTTGTTTTAAAAGTAAAGAACAAATAACATCAGATAAAGATGTAAGTTAAAGTAACTATATTACCTAAAACCAACCATGAGAAAATTTCCAAAGCACGCAAAATACATTTATTTATTTAACTGTATTAAATTCCGCAAGAGAGAACATTTTTTCATGATTAGACACAATATCATCAAGTGTTTGAAAAACAGATGACAATTTTGCTTTTACCTTCATCAATTGTACCTGTTAATTATTAATGGGAAAAGAATTGGAAAGATTCTTCTGTAATGCTTTCATCAAATACTCCATTTCTTATGCCATATCTATTCAAGCATAACAATTATAGGAATGGTTTGCTCGTTGACAGTGCAGTTTCACAAGCTTTGCAATGGAGGCATGTGGGAAATGCCAGAAAGGACCCATGATGGTTTTTGTTTGTTTGTTTTTCATAATAACCTTTTTAAAAATATTTTTATTGGATATTTTCTTTATTTACATTTCAAATGTTATCCACTTTCCTGGTTTCTCCCCCTGAAACCCCCTATTCTATTCCCCTCCCCCTGCTTCTATGAGGGTGTTCCCCCACTCACCAACCCACCCACTCCTGCATCCCTGCACTGCCAATACCCTACACTGGGGCATTTAGCCTCCACAGGCCTCTCCTCCCATTAAGGCCCTACAAGGTTATCCTCTGCTACATATGTGGCTGGAGCCATGGGTCTCTCCATATGTACTCTTTGGTTGATGGCTTAGTCCCTGGGAGCTCTGGGAGGTCTGGTTGGTTGATATTGTTGTTCTTTCTATGGGTTGCAAACCTTTCAGCTCCTTCAGTCCTTTCTTTAACTCCTCCATTGGGGACCCTGTGCTCAGTCCAATGGTTGGCTGCAAGCTTCCACCTCTGTATTTGTCAGGCTCTGACAGAGTCTCTCAGAAGACAGCTATATCAGGCACCTGTCAGCAAGCACATCTTGGCATCCATAATAGTGTCTGGCTTTGGTGACTGTATATGGGATGGATCCTCAGGTGGGGCAGTCTCTGAATGGCCTTTCCTTCAACTCTGCTCTACACTTTGTTTCCAAATTTCCTCCAGTATTTTGTTCTCCCTTCTGAGAAGGACTTAAGCATCCATACTTTGGTCTTCCTACTTCTTGGGCTTCAAAGGGTCTGTGAATTGTATCTTGGGTATTCCAAGCTTTTGGGTTAATATCCACTTATCAGTGAGTGCATACCATGTGTGTTCTTTTGTGACTGGGTTACTTCACTCAGGATGATATTTTCTAGTTCCATCCATTTGCCTAAGAATTTCATGAAGTCATTGTTTTTAATAGCTGAGTAGTACTCCATTGTGGAAATGTACCAGATTTTCTGTATCCATTCTTCTGTTGAAGGACATCTAGGTTCTTTCCAGCTTCTGGCTATTATAAATAAGGCTGCTATGAACATAGTGGAGCATGTGTCCTTGTTATATATTGGAGCATCTTTTGGGTACATAACCAGGAGTGATATAGCTGGACCCTCAAGTAATACTATGTCCCATTTTCTGAGCAATTGACAGACTGATTTCTAGAGTGGTTGTACCAGCTTGCAATCCCACCAACAATGGAGGAGTGTTCCTCTTTCTCCACCTCTTTGCCAGCATCTGCTGTCACATGAGTTTTTGATCTTAGTCATTCTGACTGGTATGAGGTCGAATCTCAAGGTTGTTTTAATTTGCATTTCCCTGATGACTAAGGATGTTGAACAATTTTTTTAGGTGCGTCTCAGCCATTCAATATTCCTTATTTGAGAATTCTTTGTTTAGCTCTGTACCCCATTTTTAATAGGGTTATTTGATTTTCTGGAGTGTAACTTCTTGAGTTCTTTGTATATATTGGATATTAGCCCACTATTGGATGTAGTATTGGTAAAGATCTTTTTCCAATCTGTTGGTTGCCATTTTGTCCTATTGACAGTGTCCTTTGACTTATAGAAGCTTTGCAATTTCATGAGGTCCCATTTGTCTATTGTTGATGAGGACAACATGACTTTTTCAGGCAAATGGATGGAACTAAAAAATATCATCCTGAGTGAGGTAACCCAGACCCAAAATGACATGCACAGTATGTACTCACTGGTCAGTAGATATTAGACTAAAAGTTCAAAATACTTATAATACAATTCATAATAAATTTTCAGAAGGAGAATCTATGGAAGAGCACCATGTAAACAGTCAAGTCAGTCTCCAACGTCCCTGCACTATCATTTTCCCATGTACAAATGAGCTCTGAGAGAGAGAGATGGGATCAGGACATAGTACTTTAGGTAAACTAGTAAGAACAAGGGTTCTAAAGCATAGCATTACTAAAAGTTGTTTGTTAGGCATTTTAATATTCTTTCAGTAAACCTTAAAATTTAATGATAGTAATTCAGTCTAAAGAATTCTACTGTTTTATGTTTCATTAATTTATTAGTCTGTTTTTCTATTTATTTATTTATTTATTTATTTATTTATTTATTTATTTATTTATTTATTTCTCAAATGCTGCCCCATCCCAGTTGCCCTCTTAACAGACCTCCCTTCCCCTATATGCCCACTCCTCTTCTCAGAGGGTAGGGTCTTCCTAGATATCCTCCAACCCTGGCATATCAAGTCTCTGTCAGATTAGGCATATTCTCTCTCACTGAGGTCAGACAAGGTTGCCATGTTGGGGAACAAATACAAAAACCATGCACCAGCTTTAGGGAGAGCTTCTGCTCCAGTTGTTGGAGGCCCATCGGGAGACTGAGCTGCATGTCCGTTACATTATGTGTTAGGAGCTTCATTCCTGTCCTTGTGTGTTCTTTGGTTGGTTGTTCAGTCTTTGAGAGCTCCCATAGGTCCAGGTTAGTTGACACTGTTAATCTTCTTATAGGAATCCCATCCCCTTCAGGGACTTCAATCCCTCCCCCAACTCTTCCATAAACGTCCCCCGATCTCTGTCCAATGTTTGGCTATGGGCATCTGTGTCTGTTTCAGCCAGATGCTAGATAGAGCTTCTCAAAGGACAGTTATGCTAGGTTCCTGTCTGCATTAATCACACATAATCATTAATAATGTCAGGGATTTGTGCTTGTCCATGGTGTGGGTTTCAAGTTGGGCCCATTACTGGGTGGCCATTCCTTCAGTCTCTGCTCCATCTTTTTTCCTGCATTTCTTTTAGATAGGACACAATTTGGTTTGAAAGATTTTTGGGTTGGTCGGTGTCTTTATCAGTCTGTTTTCTTAAAGAAAAAGCATTTTAAGTCCACATTAAAGCATTGTAAGTCCATATAAAACCCTCCACCATTTCAGAGACTTTAGCCTATATTTCCTTCTTTCATTTTGGTATACACTCACAAAATAAGTTTTTTGTTTTATGTTTTTGTATTTGTTTTGTTTTGTTTGGACATTAGTAAAACAAATTGGCAATGGGACGGAAGATGGAGTATAAGCCATAATTTGATCTCAAGATACTGATGAGATCATAAACATCACAACCTGGAGACAGAATTACAAGTTTGTAATCAATCTCTGTCCATATCTAGTATCTACCAGAGAGTTAATGATGGCGGGGAAATCTAAATCAGAGTTTACGCAGAAGTACTGACTAATAAATGTAAACTCATCAAGAAGCTTTTTAAATGGAACAACCACTTGTTGGTAAGAACAAATGAACGTGGGGCTGTTTGTGTTACTGGTATGAATAAGCCTATCAGTTCCCTTTATGAAGTCAAAGAAGGACCTCAGAACTGCACTCCCAACTTTCCATCTCAGACACATAATGCCCACACTTGAAATGCTGTGCAGTTCTACAACTTGCAATCGGTAAGCTCTTAAAAGTGGAATTTGAGATCTGAGATTGATTTTATTGTTACTGATTTATGAGCTTAAAACACATAATCAATAAGGTTTGTTTGATAGGGTGATTCAAAACAAAATGATATCATTACATAATGGTTTAAAAATTTAAATGTCTTTAAATGCCTTCTTTTTTCTGCCTACAGAAGAAACACTCCTCTCAAAAAACTAAATTAATGTGTTATCCTGGGGCTAAGTATGTGTGACCATAGTGCGGGAATACAGATTAAAGTTTTACCCAATAACCATGAATTACCATGATCATGTGTGGAGATAGTTTCATGTAGTTTTCAAAGAATATTGAAAGAAATATTTCAAAGAATGCTGCAAATTAATACAATTCCCCATACCCTGGTAAAAACATCAACTAGCCAGGTCATGGGAGATCTGGGAAAAGTGCTGTAGGCTTCTGATGTTACCTGGCAGGATCCTTGGCCAAAATTTTGGGTGGTGGAAACTGGAGGTCTGTTTTTACATTGAGTTGTTTCACCTAAGCATCACAGTGATGGCGGGTTACAGACAGAGAAAGAAACGCATGGCTGTTAAGAGGACTACAGATACCACAAGACAGTTTTACTCTAGATCTGCAACATTCTAACATCATTGACCAGTCAATCAGCGCTTTTAGTCTCTGCTTCTCTCCAAGAACTCAATGTTCAATTCAACATTATCAAGAAAAAGTAGCAAACTTACCACTGGGCTTCCTGTATGCAGTGGTGTGATAATGATCAGCATGCATCATGGGAGAACATTGTGCAATTGACAAATAAGGACTAGACCCACAGCTCTGCTTTTGTAGCTAGCACCATGCCTGTTGTTTACAGCAGCCCATGGCTCAGACTCAGTCTGTGATTATGTTTGAAGGGTTTTACTGGCATGATATATTTATAACTATGAGTATATATAATCTTAAAATATTTTATTTTTAACACTATGCCACAAAGCAACAGATTGCCATACTAGATTTTTCTACATTTCCTTTTTTGTTATTTTAGAACAATACAGTATTGATTTTTTTTAACTTTTAAATCATTTCATTCATCATTCATATATGCATATAATGCATTTAATCAAACTCAGCTCCCATTCCTTTCCTTCTGATTCCTGCATTATTCTCGCCATCACTTTTGCTCCCAACTTCATGCCACCCAATCACTACCACTGAGCACAGTTAATGCTGCCTGTATATGCATGGGTGTGTAGTACCATCTACTGCATTATGGTTGCCTCTCAGTGCTTAAATTCCTGATGGAAACTATTTCACATTGGTGGATTCTCCCTCTTCTTCCTTCTTTCATTCTCTGTTCTTCCTATCTAAGCCTGTTCTCCCACAGGATTCCCTCATCTAATTTGTTCTGTTGTCTGCTCTAATCCAGCTCCCTAATGACTTTTGTTCTGAAGCCTCATGAACCTGTTTCTAATTTCCTGGCCTATATTTCCTTGCACATGGATGCATATATTTAAGAGTTTAAGGCTTGTTGCTGTGTAAGAATATACAGTATATGTCTGTCTGAGGTTTGAACACCTTGGTTGCTATGTTTTCCTGTCCAATCCATCTTCCTGCAAGTTCAAAATTTCATTTTTATGATTAAATAAAATTACACTGTAAAAATGCACCATCTTTTCAATATCTATTAATCTGTTGATAGGCATCTATGATGACAAATGTAGATAAGGACTTGGGGAAAGCCGAACATTTAATCCCTGTTGGTGGATGGACACATGTACAGTAACTGTAGAAATTAGTGTGGAGAATCATTAACCATGTAAAAATGGAACTGCCATTTGACTATGCTATGTTGCTTCTTGGCACATATTCAAAAGACTCTACATTCTATTACAGAGTTACATGTACATCTATGATTATGGCTGCCATAGTTAACAATCATAAGGAAATGATATAAATGCATTCCTTTATAAAAGGTACAAAATTACTTTGACTGAAGAAAGTGTCTCTCAGCATGTTTGCAAAAACCCTCTGACTAAAAGTGTGTACCATTTTAATGGAATGCAGGAGCATGAGCATGGTTCATTTCCTCTTGCTATGAAGGAGAACATAAGATGTACTTGTCTTGTTGTATATCCGGAATACTATCCAGAGGAAGAAACTTTTATGGAAGGTTCAACAATTTAGTCAGTGTTTTTCTACATATTGTAAAATGCTGCAATCTGGGGTGTCAAGGTTTGTCTTTTTAGTGAATAAGACAGTGCCAATCAAGCATTATTCAGTAATATCATGAAATATACTCTGTAAAGAACAAATTTTTAAAAGCTAAAGGGTAATTCAATAGTGACTGCTGAATAACTCTCACAATATGATTTAATATTCTGTTTTAAAGTTTTAGAACTTTCCATGTACTAGACAACATTTGGAGGACCCAGAGCTTTAACTCACTATGCCAATCATAAGATGAGCTCATCCATCATAGCACTTTATAGGGGAATGAAATGAGGTACAAATAAATTAGGTAACTCCTTTATGGCTATGCAGCTAGATATTTTTAAATTGTGGTTTAACTACACTAAGTTCATCTCTAGAACTCATGCATGTTTCAAATTCTGCACCTCACAAATTAAGATTAATCTTCTTATATGCAAATTCATAAATCAATGCTCATATACTCAAAACTCTGGAAATATTTTCTATTTGTTCATCTTAAAAGATATACAGTAAGAATCCTCTTAAAATATTTTAATGAGTTCCTTGAGAATATTGTGCAATGAATTTTGATCATTTTTACCCCTCCTTACACAACTCTTTTCAGGTCGCCTTCTTACCTTTGTACACAATTTTGTGTCTTTTGTGTTCCCCATCAAGATAAATTTGTGCTGCCCAAATATCCTTGAATGAATGACCTTCTACTGGAGCGTGTTTGACCTATCAGCAACTAAACTCATAGAGAAAAATGACCCTTCCTTTGCCAATAGCTAGTAATTGCCAATGTTTCCCTGGCCATGTCTGAACCTTGATCCTGTATCCCTTCTCCATGCTGTGGTTTCATCTGGATTAGTCTTGTAAAGTCGTCTGTATACTTCCACAGTCACTGTGAGTTCATATGTACAGCTACCCTGCAGTTTCCAGAAGAATTTCTTCATAGACATCCACCATCTTTGGCTCTTACTGCCATTTTGTCCCCTCTTCTAGAAGAACATCTACGTCTATAGGGTTGGGGTGCAGTATATATATATACATATTCCAGTTAGGCAAGAGTATTTGACAGCTTCTAACTCTCTGCACCTTGGCCAAATATGAGTCTTACATTGATCATCATTTATTACATAAAGAAGTTTCTCATATGAGAATTGAGAGGTATCTTATTCTATGGGTATAATACTACATCATTAAATTTTGGGTTAATTCTCTTGTCCATTTAACAGAATAATAGTAATAAATTCTCTCCTAGGCATTTTGACTTCTATAGTCATAGGTTCTTAACCCAATAATGGGATAATGTATGGGTTTTATCTTGTGGAGAGGGCCTTAAATGCACTTAGGGACTGAAGGAGCTGAGGGAGTCTGCAGCCCATGCAGGGAGCAACAGTGTCAACTGGCCTGACCTCCCCTCCCTGCCCTGGTCCTCCTGGAGGCTGGACCACCAACCAAAGAATACACATTGAGGGACCCATGGTTCGGACCACATGTGTGGCAGAGGATGGCCTTGTTGGCCATCAGGGGGAGGAGAGGCCCTTGGGCCTGAGGGTGTTAGAGGCCCTAGTAAAGGGAAATATCAAGGTGGGAGTACGAGAGTGGGTGGGTGGGTGGGTGGGAGGTGGAATTCCCTCATAGAGGCAGGGAGGGGGAGGAGATAGGGGGTTTCCAAAGAGAACACCTAGAAAGGGGGAAACATTGGAAATGTAAATAAAGTATCAAAAAAAAAAAAGTGGTTGTTTCCTCCCATGATGGTTGTGCTATAATTGAAGGTACAGGAATTTCTTGCCAATGTAGTTTTTATTGTGGCTCACAAGATTCACATCTGGGTGATTCTTTTCCCTTCTGCTGGCATGCATAGCATCTGCCAGCACCATGAAAAGCTAGCTAGTAGGATGAAGTACCCAAGCCCTTACCGGTTTGATTGCTCCAAGTTCTATGGCATAAGTATATGATGACTGTAGCCATGGGGTCTTATTGTGAAGTTCTGCAGAACCCCTCTGAACACTGACAATAGCCTATATTGGTTAGAATTCTTGTAATCTTGTTCAACTTCAAATGGTGTAACTCATTCCTGTAACAAGGATTATTCCATTTGTTACGTTCTGTTGTTACTTTCTGGTGGAAGTACTGTTGCCTCATTATAAGAACTCTCAATTAAGTCTTTTATGCATTTTAAGAAGTTCTATAGTAGTAGGTTCCCATATAACTTTTAGTCTCCAGTGTTATTTTTTTCTACTTCAGTGTCACATTACCGACTGTTTCTAGTAAAATTGACATCTACTCTTTTGAGATATAGATTTTTGCATTTTTTCTTCAGTAGTTTATAACAGTTACATGTTACTGTGTACAGTTAAGTTACATATTTTGTTTTGTTAAGTGTTTATGAAGATGATCATGCACATCCTCAATTTGTTCTTTCAGAGTATATAGAAATTAAAGTGATCTTTCAATATAACATTCATAAAATGTTTGAAATTTGTTTCTTGCGTTCATCAAAATTTCCTACAGAGAAAATTACATTATCTTGAAATTTCATTTTCTTGTTTTTTAACATGTATAGATTTATTTCATTTTGTCACTTTTCTGAATGTACTAGAACTTTCAGATGGATTTACTATGGCTAGTAAGAATGAACATCTTTACCTTGCTTCAAACCTTGTGTGTGTGTAGGGGTGTCTTTGATCATTTAGGTACTTGCTACTAACCCCAATTAATTGAAGT
This sequence comes from Uromys caudimaculatus, assembly GCA_028551405.1. Taxonomy (NCBI): domain Eukaryota; kingdom Metazoa; phylum Chordata; class Mammalia; order Rodentia; family Muridae; genus Uromys; species Uromys caudimaculatus. The sequence continues at coordinate 67,720,191 of CM052715.1, forward strand.
TAATCTTCAGAACTCATGTACTAGAAGGAAAACAACTAATTCCTACATGTTTTCCACTGATTTCTGTGTCTATACTATGTCAGGCTCTTGCCCAAAGAAATAGTCAAACAAACAGGCAGACAGACAGACAGACAGACAGAACACACATACACACACACACACACACACACACACACACACACACACACATTTTTATTTTTCACACACACCTCTGAGGTTCTTCTATTATTTATATTTCTTCCATTGTATTTTTCTGTTATTAATTTCTACTTCAAACACACACACACACACACACACACACGCACGCACGCACGCACTTCAGCAGTATGAATATGTCTTATCTTCTGGCTGTTCTCCAGCATGGTTTTGTTCTATTTGTTTCATTGGTGTTTGCTGGTCCCTGCTGCTGTTTGGCTGAGTAGGCAGGTGTTTCTCCTTCTGGTCAAAATCAGAATAAGGGAGTCTTCTATTATGGAGATGAATAGCTTGTGGCATGTGTGATTTAATGATTGCCATATTTGGATGCACTTTCCAGGTCTATGCCATAGGTCCAGTGGTTCTCAGCAGGTCTAGGGGAGGATCTTCTGCTCCCGATGCTGCCCTCACCTGTGGCTTGGCTGAATCTTTGCTCATCTCCAGGAGAAATAAGACTTCTTGCTCCACAGTGTTGCTCATTCGAAAGATAGAAACATGGACTATGGCTACTCTTATTTTAAGTTACCTCAAATATCTGCCAATATATTTAGACCTTGTTAGCTGAAAGGGATAATTCATTACATTAAGTTGGGTCTTATTTCTGGTCTTTTAAATATCTTTATCTGTGTTTTATACCCATTTATTCTTTTATATAACTATTTAAGAGGTTAAAAGTGCATTTTATCTTCATTATTCTGTGCATTAGAATATTCAAGGTTCAGGTGACGTTATCATTAATAATAGGATTCAGGCTTAATGATGGCGTAATTATAGACCACTAAAACATTTAACCTAGCTGATTGAACAAATATGATCATTTTTTCTCATTTTTATTAGAGTCAAATTATAAATATATTTCATATTTAAAATAACTATTCTCTTTAGGTTTTAACTCAGTTTTATTAGAGAAATAATGACTTTAATCTTCTGGTAAATGTACCTTCTGAGTGTAATCTGGAAAATAAGGGAAATATTTTTTTGAGAATTATGAAGCAGTATGTTATTAATGACCAACATTATAGAGAACAAGATCTCCCGCTTCCCTGTCCTGCCCCTCCCAACCATGTCTAGCTCAGCATTCTTTCTCTAACTTTGTAAAATTAGCCAGTGAGTCCTATATGAGGAAGCACGACTTTTCCCCAAATGTCTAATCTCACTTTAATTCGGTCAGATTAATTCTGCAATCTTTATCTTCACAACAGTCGATTAGGAAGGCATGTAGTAGAAAATAGAAGAAAACCTGGAAAAGTGAAAGTCACTCAGAGTAGAATCAGAAACCTAATTTATTCATGACACTGCCAGCCTCCATTAAAACAGGGAAATGAAAGTGGAGAGGGAAGCTAAGTTAAGCAATGGTCAACAATCTCTTGATGGTCCCACTTTTGAGTCAATGTGCCTTTAACCAAAGACATTTTACTCTTCCTGCCAAGTGATTCATCCCAGCTATTTGTACAAACCCTTGTTTAAATTCGCAATTCAATTAAAATTCATTCAGTTAGAGAATTAAATTATGTTATGTCCTGAATTTTCCATGCAAAACTCACAGACATTAATATTTTGACAGATTTCTTAAGTTATTCACTTATCACTCAGGCCTGCTCTTCATTGTGTGACAGATAATGATTGCATATAGGGTAGGAAGCTCTAATTTAATCTTGATGCATTCCATGAAACTTCTCCTACATAACATGAAGCCTGTGAAGATAGGGCCATCATTGGGAGATGTCAGTAGAGAGCAATGGCTGTACTAGGGCTCTGGAATATTCAATATCTTCATTTATATGCTCATTACTTGAATGTTTCAGCTGGTAAAATTTTACTGAGTTTTACCCTTATATATAACTTATTCTTCAATGGAATCTTTGTGTAGTATCTGTGAATTCCCTTTATGAACACAAAATATTTCACATGAAGGCAGAGTATTTTTAACACTCTTCACTTGCAGTCTTTTTTCACTCAGGAAATTTTTACATGGCCTTGGGAATTTAGGTACATAAAACAGGAATATAAGAATTTACTGATAACACAGATAAATTTACTTTTAAATAATGTTTGGTAATGATATATGTATACACTTACAATTTATTAAAAACAAAACCAATGTACATACTAATAAAATCAGTGTACTTGTTTATTATTTATTATTTTATTATTTATTTTTACATAGAATTCAATATTGGCTGAATATTTGATATTACAATGGATGGAGCATCTTTAATGTCTTCCACAGTTTCTCAATATTGATATTTATTAATTATTAATGCTGAGAACTCTGAATCACACAAATACAAACAGAATAAATATGGTTAAGATCATTTCAAAAATTGTTGAAAATTGTACCCTGATGATAAGCCAAAAATTCATTTCATTTTTCATGAAACTCAAGTAACAATTTTAAGTCAAGCATTCTAATAAAATACAATTCAAAAATATAATAATTTTATGCATGATGAAGACTGAAGGTATAAAGTTTTTAAGTTCCTTTCCTCCATACCACGAGAGTCATGTTTCTGTAAGAGAAGAAAGCTTTGTATGTGTAGTAGAATCACTGGCATGAATCTGAGCCTAGTGTATTAGGCAGCATTCACTGGCACTCTGTGTGTGATGTGATGGTTTGTTTTGTGCTCAGAAGCAAGGCTGAAGTCACCCAGTGCAACACAACTGAGCTCTACACCTTGGGGTCATATGTGCTTGGTTATTAATTACATTTTAGTCTGGTTTTGCTCAGAAACACTTTGGTAAACTCCAAATTTCAAGTACATAACTCCACAAGTGCTCATCACCCAGTTCAAGTAGCTGGCTGGGCTAGATAGGGACAGTGGGACAATAAGTGCTCATGATTGGTTGAGCGGGTAGAAGGTTACAGTAAGTACTCATGATTGTTTGAGGGGGACAATAAGTGCTCATGATTGGTTGAGAGGGACAATAAGTGCTCATGATTGGTTGAGGGGGACAGCAAGTGTTCATGATTGGTTGAGGGGGACAATAAGTGCTCATGATTGGTTGAGGGTTACAGTAAGTACTCATGATTGGCTGATTGGAACAGTAAGTACTCATGATTGGTTAAGGGGACAATAAGTGCTCAAGATTGGTTGAGCAGGACAATAAGTGCTCATGATTGGTTGATGGGAACAGTAAGTGCTCATGATTGGTTGAGGGGAACAACAAGTACTCATGATTGGTTGCCAAAGGAAATAAAGGGGCAATAGATGAATGTGAGTTTCAAGTAAATGACTGACTTTAGTTTTAATGTATATTTCTTTTTCTGGGTCTAGAAAATACGATAAACTTTCCTAAAGTAGGAAAGTATGATCACCACAGATCAGCTTTAAATGCTGCTACTTTGTTTCCACTTAAATAGCTATGGATCTTGCCCCTTTCTTCTTTATTTATGTGTGTATATGTGTACCTCTCTGTGTGTGACTTGCAGATGGGCAAAGAAGGCAAAAGGGTTGGTATTGAATTCCACTGAGCTGGAGTGGTGAGCCAACTGACATGGATGCTGGGATCCACATTTGGATCCCCTCAAAGATCAATGCATGCTTTTCACTGCTGAGCCACCTCTGAGCCATTTCTTCTCCAGCCCCTCTTTCTGTTTCCAAGCTCTATTTTTTTTTTTTTAAGAATTGCATTTATCCATTTGCGTTCTCTCTCTCTCTCTCTCTCTCTCTCTCTCTCTCTCTCTCTCTCTCTCTCTCTCCCTGCTCCTCTCCTTCCCCTCCCCCTCCCCCTCCCCCCCTCTGTGTGTGCTTGTGCAGTTCAGGTGTCTCCTCCAACCATGTCTGTCCTAGGAATTAAACTCAGTTTAGCCATCTCATCAGGCCCATTTACTATCTTTCTTATAGCTTTTATTATCATTGGACTAGGAAAAAAGATCTTATACATTTATTTAGGCTAGAAAAAGGTAAAGAGATTTTAATTAAAAAAGGACAACCAGGCTTACTTTTCAACAATCATCCAGGAGAATTTAACAGGAGGTAAAAAGAAGAATGTTATGTTATTACTCTGACAATTACATTTAATTAGTATTGTTAAACTTTCTGAAATAAAATAACAGCCAATTAGATATTTTGTAGCTAATGTGATAACAGGTACCTTTCCTGTTTCCATGCAGCTAACTATGACTTCAGTACATGTTATTTATTTCCCACCACTTTATGTTGGATGCATTTGCTGATGACAGACAGGCCAATGTGCTTGAAGCCTCTGTGTTGAGGCAGAACTTCCCCAGTCACTAACTGATGCAGAATGAAAATGTGATCTGTCTAGGGGCTGACAGGAATAAAATAAAAAACAGGAAGGGAATATTATAGCTGAAAGCATTGGCACATGACACACAACACTTTATGACTATCAGGATATGGAAGAAAGGACAAAGGATTGGATAGACAATAATGTTCAATTTTTAAAACTGAAATCAAAAATCTTTAAGTACATATTCTTAGCAGCTAATTTATTTTTATTTATTTATTGTTTTTTGTTTTGATCCTTTATTTACATTTCAAATATTTCACCCTTTCCAGATCTCCCCTTTGGAACCCCCTATCCCCTCCCCCTCCCCCTGCCTCTATGAGGGTATACCCCTACCCACCCACTCTCATCTTCCCTCCTTGGCATTCCCCTATACTGGGGCATCTAACACCCTCAGGCCCAAGGGCCTCTCCTCCCCCTGATGGCCAACAAGGCCCTCCTCTGCCACATATGTGGCCAGCACCATGGGTCCTTCCATGAGTATTCTTTGGTTGGCGATCCAGTCTCCGGGAGCATCAGGGGTGTGGGGAGTCGGGGCAGTTGACACTGTTGCTCCCTCCATGGGGCTGAAACTCCCTCAGATCCTTCAGACCCTTCTCCAACTTCTCCATCTTGGAACTCACGCTCAGCACAATGGTTGCTGTGAAGTGAATCTTGGGTATTCTGAAATTTGATCTAATAACCACTTATCAGTGAGTACATACCATGTTCATTCTTTTGTGACTGAGTTACCTTGCTCAGGATGATATTTTCAAGTTCCATCCATTTGCCTGCGAATTTCATAAAGTCATTGTTTTTAATAGCTGAGTAGTACTCCATTGTGTAGATGTACCACATTTTCTGTATCCATTCCTCTGATGAGGGACATCTGGATTGTTTCCAGCTTCTGGCTATTATAAATATGGCTGCTATGAACATAGTTGAGCATTGTCTTTATTACATGTTGGAGCATCTTCTGGGTATATGCGCAGGAGTAGAATAGCTGGGTCCTCAGGTAGTATTATGTTCATTTTTCTGAGGGTCTGCCAAACTGATTTCCAGAGAGGTGGTATCAGCTTGCAATTCCACCAGCAATGGAGGAGTGTTCCTCTTTCTCCACATCCTCACCAGCATCTGCTGTCACCTGAGTTTTTGATCCTAGCCATTCTGACTGGTGTGAGGTGGAATCTAAGAGTTGTTTTGATTTGCATTTCCCTGATGACTACAGATGTTGAACATTTCTTTAGGTGCTTCTCAGCCCTATGAGTTTCCTCAGTTGAGAATTCTCTGTTTAGCTTTGTTCCCCGTTTTTTGATAGGGTTATTTGGATTTCTGGAGTCTAACTTCTTGAGTTCTTTGTATATATTGGATATTAGCACTCTATCAGACGTAGGATTGGTAATGATATTTTCCCAATCTGTTGGTTGCCATTTTGTCCTATTGACAGTGTCCTTTGCCTTACAGAAGCTTTGTAATTTCAAGAGGTCCTGTTTGTCAATTCTTGATCTTAGAACATAAGCCATTGTTTTCTGTTCAGGAACTTTTCCCCCATACCCAGGTATTCGAGTCTTTTCCCCACTTTCTCTTCTATTAGATTCAATGTATCTGGATTTATGTGAAGGTCCTTGATCCACCTGGATTTGAGCTTTGTACAGGGAGATAGGAATGGATCAATTTGCATTCTTCTGCATGTAGACCACCAGTTGAACCAGCACCATTTGTTGAAAATGCTGTCCTTTTTCCACTAGGTGGTTTTAGCTCCTTTGTCAAAGATCAAATGACTATAAGTGTGTGGGTTCATTTCTGGGTCTTCAATTGTATTCCAGTGATCTACCTGCCTGACACTCTACCAATACCATACAGTTTTTATCACTACTGCTCTGTAGTACAGTTTGAGGTCAGGGCTGCTGATTCCTTCAGAAGTCCTTTTATTGTTGAGAATAGTTTTTGCTATCCTGGGTTTTTTGTTATTCCAAATGAATTTGAGAATTGCTCTTTCTAAGACTATGGAGAATTGAGTTGGAATTTTGATGGGGATTGCACTGAATCTGTAGATTGCTTTTGGCAGGATGGCCATTTTAACTATATTAATCCTTCCAATCCATGAGCATGGTAGATCTTTCCATCTCCTGAGTTCTTCGATTTCTTTCTACAGAGACTTGAAGTTCTCATCATACAGATCTTTCACTTGTTTGGTTAGAGTCACACCAAGATACTTTATATTGTTTGTGACAATTGTGAAGGGTGTGATTTCCCTAATTTCTTTCTCAGCCTGTTTATCCTTTGAATATAGGAAGGCTACTGATTTACTTGAGTTCATTGTGTATTAGGCCAATTTGCTGAAGTTGTTTATCAGCTGTAGCAGATCTCTGGTGGAGTTTTTCGGTTCACTTAAGTATATGATCATATCATCTGCAAACAGTGATAATTTGATTTCCTTTCCAATTCATATCCCTTTGACCTCCTTTTGTTTTCTAATTGCTCTAGCTAGAACTTCAAGAACTATATTGAAAAGATGGGGAGAGAGTGGTCAGCCTTGTCTAGTCCTTGATTTTAGTGGGATTGCTTCAAGTTTCCTTCCATTTAGTTTGATGTTGGGTACTAGTTTGCTATATATTGCTTTTACTATGTTTAGGTATGGTCCTTGAATTCCTGATCTTTCCAAGACTTTTATCATGAAGGGATGCTGAATTTTGTCAAATGCTTTTTCAGCATCTAAGGAAATGACCATGTAGTTTTTTCTTTGAGTTTGTTTATGTAGTGGTTTACATTGATGGATTTACGGATATTGAACCATCCCTCCATCCCTGGGATGAAGCCTATTTGATCACGATGAATGATCGTTTTGATGTGTTCTTGGATTTGGTTTGCAAGAATTTTATTGAGTATTTTTGCATTGATATTCATAAAGGAAATTGGTCTGAAGTTTTCTTTCTTTGTTGGGTCTTTGTTTGGTTTTGGTATCAGTGTAATTGTGGCCCCATAGAAGGAATTGGGTAGTGTTCCTTCTGTTTCTATTTTGTGG
>CM052715.1:67737672-67768160 GCA_028551405.1 Uromys caudimaculatus
AAGCTGAGGTTTCTGGCCGTCGCCGGAAGCTGCTGGCGGTCAGTCTCTGTGGCCCGCAGAAAGCGGGTTGAGCTTTTCTGCGTTCCTGGCGAGCTGTGGGGCGTGTCTTTGGCCCTCTGCTGGGTCTTGTGATCTCCGGGGAGGGATCTTTGTCCCGGCGCTGATTAGGTGTGGTGCCCTGTGGCCCAAGCTGAGGTTTCTGGCCGTCGCCGGAAGCTGCTGGCGGTCAGTCTCTGTGGCCTGGTGAGCTGTGGGCGGAAATTATTTTAACATGTATTTTTTTTCAACTGTGGCATTTAGAGTTTTCAGTATAATTACTTTCTACAGTGAATTTTCTAATGTGCAATTAAGGGATTTAAATTGTTTTTCAGCCTTAACTGAAATAATAATCTTTATACCTATGGCAGTTGTTATTAAATAAAATACCAAAATAAGACTCTACTTGTGCTCATTTTGCAATACTTGGGTTTCTCTAGGGAAAGTATTTGTACTGGTCTTCTCCAAATGATTGACTGACAGATGTGAAGCAAGATGTTGGAACACAGAGTTGGGGAGGGTAAGCTATAGTGCTGATTTTCTCATCATTTGGAAAGTTGTCTGTATGTGTTATACTGTTCCAAACTATTGTATAACGGTTTCCTCCAGTACTGAAACATTCCACCCTGCAGGGAAGCTTTAAGACATAGGGCAAACAACTCAAAATAGCTTCAGGAAGTCCCTGAAACCGAGCAGATTCTCTAGGCCACTTTTTCCCAAAGAGAAAACAAGCCTAGCTGCTGAGAGTCACTCTCAGATAAGCTGAGCTATAAGGAAGATTCTGAAAGATGACCAGCTTCCTGGAAGTAGTATAGACTAGCTGAGTCTCTTGGAAAGTACACTTTTGAACCTGTTGAGCTTCCTGTACGCTATACAGTGTGCTCCAGATTCCTAGCTTCTATGAACTGTCATCCTGAGGTAGTCTTTGGGGATGCAGCTATGTTTGAGTCATTTCTGCTCCTGTAAGTAACTCCTTACCCATACCCTGTAAATGACAAATAAAACTTACTGGTGCACCAAGTTGGACTTTGATGATATTTGTACTTTGGTCTATTGTAGGCTTGATATCTGCGGTGAGCAGACATGTTTACTCTCTCTCCCCAGAAAAACTTTTTGTCACACAATTAATTCTCCTTCTCCTGTAAAATTTTATTCTTGTAGATTGTACTTTGCAAGTAGTATCCAGTCAACATTTTAAAAATTAAGGAATAATTGTGTGATAGAGAAACAATATTTGTGAACCATATCTCAGATACACTGCACAATGTTTCCTGGGTTTCTTTGATTCCTTGGGTTTCTCCTCCAAGACAGTGGAAAATTTGTGCACATATGCATGTGTATGTACAAACACACACAGACACAGTCACTTGTAAAAATTAAAATCATATTATTTATCTCATTTCACAGAAAAGTTAAGTCTTTTGCTATTTTTATTTTAGCAAAGCTTTGATAGCTATACAATTCTGTTACTGTTCTGGTCACTGACCATCTACTAATTTCCCATCTTAAACCCAAGGTCAGAAATCATATTCTAAGGAATGCACTTTCTTGATAGAAGAAGTCTTACCAAATAAATTCACAAGACTATTTAAATAAAAGGTACCCTAAATCATGACAGTATAATATTCTTGTTACTTCATTTTTTTAAAAGAAAATTTTGATAGCATCTGGCCCAGGTACAAATTCTAGGTAGCTCTGGGAAAAGGCCTGCTGAAGAGGTTAGAATGTGCATCATGTTGACAGATGGTAGGGAGGACGCTTTTTAATTATTGGAAGCTAATGAATAGAAAATGCATAAGTAGAAGCTCACTGGAACCAATCCTCTCATTTGGAGACTGGTGGTTGTAATTATGGTATGGGCAAAGCTATGAAATGAGAACAGCATCAAGGGATGACAGTAATCCAAGCAAAGACTTCTTTTAAAAATAAATATATGTATACGTTTGGTTTGGGTGTGATTTCTGAAGGTGGCATTTATTCTAGGGACATCAAAATAGTCTTTAAAGTCTTTTTCTCATAAAAGAAATTCTTAAGAGCTTACATTTTTTCCTTTCTAAAAAAAAATACATTCAACAATTTCTGTGTTGAATTGCTGAGTGCAGGAATGATGTCTTTTTATTATGCACTAACTCTAATATCACAAATTTCCCACTGATCTGGTGATTTGGCTATTGCTATGATGTTCACCCGAAACAGTGATTATTGTATTCCGTATTGCTTCTTTCTTTCTATTATTGGAAACTACACTTCTGTTACAAGTAGAAAAGAGCAAAGTTTGGGATTGACTAACCTTTGAATTTGGAGCTCAGAAAAGCTGGGGATATTTCAAAGACAAAGGACTTATCTTTGCTATAGTCTCCAAGGTCATGCCCCCCTCCAAGCTAGCAACCTTTTCTGTTTCAGAACCAGTCATAGCTTCTCATTTTGCAAAAATAATCCTTTTAAATATCACAAAAACCCAGGGATTTTTCACAGAGGAATTCTCAAGGGAACACAGATCAAGACAGGAGAGAAAGTTGGCATCTGAGTTGGATTCTGGCTTCTGGTCCTTATCACTTATGCTCTGGGACAGATGCTACCACCAATGAGGGGCACATACTTTGAATTTCTCCCATGGGAATAATAGCCAGCAAGAAAATATGTTTCAAAACCATATATGTAAAGGCAGAACACAAAACTGGTAAACTTTTACTATAGTGTTTTTAGATCATTCTAATTGCCTTTTGTTTGTGCAATTTTTCTTTTTAAAATTTATTTGATCTCCATTGTACTCATTGGAGTTATGCAGTGCAGTATTTTGACACATCTATTCCTTGTGAACTGATCACCCAAGTCAGACTACTTTACATACCCATCTTGGTTCATGGTTTATTTGTGAATGCCTGTAGTGAGAACATCTGAAATTTACTCTTACAGCAGATTTCCACACAGAGAACAGTATCATGAAGTGCATCATGTATACACGTTAGCTCACATATGACCACAACTACATGCCCTTTAGACCACATCTCCCTATTTCTCTGTCTGGTTTCTGGTTACAAATGCTGACCTCTGTGTTTATACAATTCTTGTAAGACAACATTTATGAATGTGGGGGAATAGGGGTCCAATATACTGAGGTTAAGTCACTGTTGGGAGTGCTCTGCTCTAAATAGGACATATGAATCACTCTTTTCTTAGCCCATGGAATGAAAAAGAGTAAATGGAAAGTGTTAGCATTCTGTTTAAACTCCTCCCCATAGTTGCCTGGCAACAGCCAGGTGGGCCTGTCCTACTATAAAAGGGGCTTCTTGCCCCCTCCTCTGTCTCTTGCTTCTCTTCTCTCTCTTGCATCTCTTATCTCTCTTACCTCTCTTGTTCCCTCCCCCCCTCCACATGGTCATGGCCGGCCTCTCCACTTCTCTACTCCCTCCCTCTCTTTGCCTTTCTCTGCCTCTACTTCCCTCTTAACTCCCCTCCCCATGCCCTAAATAAACTCTATTTTATACTATACCGTGGTGTGGCTGGTCCCTCAGGGGGAAGGGATGCCTTGGCATGCACCTGCTGAGGCACAACCTTCCCCCACACTTCACCACACACACCCATAGAACATATTATATCTCTTGATCTTTTTATAAACACATCAGAAAGAATGTAAGAGCAAGAAGATTGAGGGGTGTGTGTGCATTGAAAAATTGTCTTCTGGATATGCTGTATCAGTTGCAATAACCATCCTACAGCAGTTTAGCCATCTAAGGCCTTTGTAACATTCTATCATTGGAAGGGAGGGCTTTATGAGGTGCCACCTCTCCTAGAGGAGAAGTTAATGTTAGATGTGGGGAGGTTCTCAATTTATTCAATGATATAATCACTGGTAAGCTGCCCATGCTTATATAAACAATCCTCATTAAATTAATGGTTTTCTTAGTTAGGGTTTTACTGCCATGAACAGACACCGTGACCAAGGCAAGTCTTATAAAGGACATCATTTAATGGGGCTGGTTCAGAGGTTCAGTCTAGTATCATCAAGGCAGGAACATTGCAGGATCCAGGCAGACATAGTGCAGGAGGAACCAAGAGTTCTACATCTTCATCTGAAGGCTGCTTGCAGAATACAGGCTTCCAGGCAGCTATGATGAGGGTCTTAAAGCCCACAAACACAGTGACACATCTATTCTAACAAGGCCACACCTGCAAACAGTGTCACTCCCTGGGCTTAGCATATTCAAACCATGACAATGGGTGAGATAAATATGATTGATCACAATAGGCTGTATTAAAAACTAGGGTTGGAGACATATCTCATTGGTTAAGAGCACTAACTTCTCTTCCTGAGGACCTAGGTTTGATTCTCTGTACCAGAAGGCAGCTCATAACTTTCTACAACTCCAAATCCAGGGAATCTGATACATTCTGGTCTCTATGGACATCAGGTATACATGTAGTACACTGTCATATATGAAGAGAAACATGTATATATTAAATATAGTTTCAGTTAAATATTAAAAATAGATGCCACTTATAGGAGACAGCATATATTTTCCTTCTGTTTCTGGCTAATTTCTCTTATGTTGATAATTTTCAGATTCATCCAAGTTGGTGCAAAAGGATGAATTTCTTTCTCTTAATGGGAAAAATTTCTTAGGTTGTGTGTATGTACCATGGGTTACTTACTCACTCATCTACTGATGAGCACTTAGGTAGCTTTCCTATTGTGAATAGAGATAGAATAAAGATAGGAGAGCAGAAAGGAGGAGTGATGACAGCTGGTGTCTTACAAGTGGCTGTGGTGATTCTTTGAAAGTAATGGACTGTGAAGCTCTCACTCTAAGCCTGCTGCTAGGGTCACCCCCAGCCAGTTATAGTTACTATATAATATCATGACCAGTATATTCTTGTTTTACACATCTGTTCCCCATTTGTGTGCTCTGCTATTTGACAGTAAGTATGACATGTCACTTAAAAGAATGTGTGGATCCTTTTGTGGGTAAACAAGTCATTTTAACAGTTAAACGTAGAGTTTATGTATCCTGGTGTTCTAAGTGAGAGGTCTTCTCTAGGCGAAATCTGTCAATTTCCATCAAAGATGAGAGTATCCAAGCCTCATGGCAGGGTTCCAAGCACCATGTTGTTCAAGATGTGCAGTCTTCCAGACATGCAGGAGAGGAGGATGGCAGGAGGATGGTGCCTGGAGCTTAATTGTTTTATACCCTCATTTAAATGCAAACTGAGTTTCCAAGAGATACATCCTTTCATGTGAACAAAGGGCAGAATTCTCTGACAAAGTAAATGCTGAAATCACTACCTTCCTAAAGCTGTGTGTGCAGCTTCCCGGATTGATTCTGCTCCATCAGCTGCAGCTGCCTTTTCAAAAGTGGAAGAGCCATAAAATACCTCTTGGTCACAGTATCAACTGCAGTCTCCTCCGGTGCCTGTGAATGCAGTTAAGTTGCCTTTAGAGCACAGGCACAGAGCAAAGGAGCCAGTCTGTACTTTGAGGCAAGTTTGGAATTTCTAAATGCTTATATACACAAACAAAATAATTACAGAGTTATGCAGTTTGGCTATAAATCTCTACTACTATGAAACTAACCTGCGCAAAATATTCAAAGCTTTGCATTTTGATCTTACTTAGTTTTTTTCTGATGTCTTTGTGTGTATTCATATACACGTATATAAATAAAAACATAGGCATATTGGTATTTTTATTTATTTGTTTGCTTTGGGTAATTTTGAGACACAGTATCATGAAACCCAGGCTAGCCTCAAAAGTTTTATAAATTGAGGATAGCCTTCAACTCCTGATCTTTCTGCCTCTACCTCCTAAGTATTGTAGATGTGTGCAGCCATTCCCAGACAAGCATGTACAATGTTTTCATAACATACTTAATTGTCATCTGTGCCATGGATCTAGGTTTCTAAGGTGCTGCTAAGTGGGAAGATGGCAAATGTGCACAGGTCCTGCACCTCACCTCCCAGCACCGATGTGTATCTTCATTGTTACATAAATTCAGCATTTTCCTTCAATGCATTTTTCATTCATTAATAAGGAACTCACTCATTTCTTCATTGTGTTTACTTATGCATGCATAGACTTCTGTTAGAAGGGCATTTCCTTAACAAGTGAAGGAATACAGGAAGAATATGTGGAAGCAATTGCTTAAGGAGTAAAATTAGAAAGTCACTCAAAGCTAGGGAAGATAGTTCAGAATTTAACACTATACAGATTTCGGCAAAGGTAATTTTTAGGTTAGTCAAACTGTACATGTATCAAGTGATGCATAAGTTATCAAATCTAAGTATCAACACTCTGTTTTAGAAAATGGGCTTCAAAGTTTCTATGTTAGGATGGTTAGGATGTTTGTTTGTTTGTTTAGTATCTCACTTAGCACAGGCTGGCCTTATACCATGGCAGATTGAAGTGACACGCTGGGGCATTTTATTAAATGTTGAGTTATTAACAGAGTTTAGAAATCAGAATGAATTCCTGCGATTTTTTTCTATCATGCTGTATTTGGTACTGCTCAGATGAGATCCTTAGCTGCATGCGTGGCAGGCATATTTTGTGATGTCTAGCTAACATTATGTTTTAAGTTTAAATGACTGTGCTTAAGAGATCAATAAAACAGAAATGTGCATTCTGTAAGCTCCACTTGCTCAAGGCCAGATAGCTTCCTGGAATTCTGGGGCTGTTATTCATATAACAAGCCACATATTTTCACTGCTGTAATCAAGCGTGGCTGCTCCCATTTCGCACGACATGTGCTTGATCACTCATAGGCATGACAAACATCAGGATGTGTGCGTCTCTGGTTGCATGAAGGCAGGAAGTATGTAGCCTTGTGAGTTGTGGCTTTTTAAGCCCCTGACTAATATATCTTGGTACCATATTCTGAGCAAGATTGTCAGGTGTGGTGCTGACCAATATGTGTCATCCTGTCTAGTAATTAACAATGCCTTATATTTGTTAAGAATGTATTAATTGTGAGACTGGTGAATATCTGAGTGGCCCCAGACTCTTAAGAGTCTCAAATGGCAGTTTGATCATACATAAATGACAATTTACATTCTTAATGACAAGCACAGCATTTATGAAGTTTTGACATTGTTTTATAATCATTGACATAAATTTCTTTCCAAATCTGCTTATGGATTTGAAATATAAAATCTCTTTCTTTCTCTAGGGCCCTTAAATATTTACTCACATATTTTCAAAAGCTATCTCTATCTCTTATAGAACTTAGAGAGCCATATTTCAAAGTAGAGCAAAACTAGTTTTCATACACACTATGATTTTATGTAACATTGCTGTTTAGATAGTACCCTAACCCTTTCCTTCCCTAAGGTCCACTTAGTGAAAACCAGAACAGACACACTGTGTTTCTGTTCTCATTATTCACAGAGTCAGTGTTTATGAAGTTCTCCTCCTTGGTATAACATCAACAGTCAGTGTTCTTATGGTCGTTCAAGATTTCTCAAATTGGCTACATTTCTGTGTGTCCCCATAGCTGTGTTTCAGCATAGGATGAGCAGGCCAGGCCCCGCCTTTCCGTTTCTCCTCCTGAACTACACATACCTCGTTTTTGCAGTTCATTCCTTGCTCTGTGTTTTGCACTGTTGTCGGTTTTCATTAGTGATTCCCTTAACAATAACCCTAAGTGCTGTGCTGAGTATTCCCAACAGCATGGAATCTGTGATGTGCCCTGTGGAGGAACCACTTGTTAGATCAGTTGCTTTCAGGCCTGAGCTATTGTGCTGTCAGCTGTGGGTTCCATGTTAATGCATCAACAAAGCACATCTAAAGTATTTTTGAGTAAAAGCACACATAGAACAAGGTTATGTATTGATTATTTTACAAAAGGAGCCTAACTTGGATTTCCCTTAGGAGAAAGGGCTTAGTATTTGCTAATTCATTATTTATAGAACATGTCCACTATTTTAAAAGACAGCTTCACCAAATATAGTAAAATGATTTGTCTTATAACTTCATTTTATCTAATGTACATGTATAGTTCAGATCCACCTTACTTACTTAAGAGCAAAGTTTTGTTATAATCAGGGTAATACCAATTATTTCTTGTGAAGATAATTTGTCAAGAGATTGGGAGGTACTTAGTTTACTATACAGAACAACATATATATTTGCCATATTTTGAAACAATCATGTAAATTCTTATTTTCCTCAATGCACAGAGCATACTAAGGAAAACACAAAAAGAAAGATTTTCAAATTCTACCTGAACATACTGCCAGTGAAGTCAAACTTAGAATTTTATACAATTTACACAAACACCCATACCCACACACACCCACCCACACACACGCATTCTAAGACCAAATGTTTTATTGTACTTCTGATAGTGTAATAATGGGTATATGATAACTTATTGGATACCTTCTACCTTAGAAAGGTAGGATGAAAGAGGATTTTTTTTTATTTTCTTGTAATTATTTGGTTTTAAGGGCTGAACGTAGATGAAACACATTAGCATTATAGGCATGGTTCTGCACTTAGAGAGTACACGATTTCTGACACTTGTGTCCTGGGACAAAGGATTGCACCAGGGATATATGGTTAGAAGTTAAAAATAGACACACTTTATTAAGAAAAGATAAAGTACCTGGAAAGGAAGTCAGAAGTCCCTGAAAGCCTTGGGGCCAGAAGCACGTGATACTTTATAGGTCATTTGCATACAGTACTCAAGGTTCCCAAATTTGTGTATCATAAGCTTTTCTTACTCTGCTTATTACCTGTAGCTCAAGTGAGGAAGAGCTTACAGTCTTTATCTGAAAACAGGTGTGGGAATGTTCCATGTATTGTATGAAGTCCAGGTTTGGAAGAACTTCCATGCCTCTGACAACCGGCTCACTTGGCTTCTTTTTTATAAATTAACCATAATGTCTCTAGTTTCTATTCTTCTGCCCTGTCTTCTCTCCCTCCCTCTCTCTCTTCCTCTCTCTCTCTCTCTCTCTCTCTCTCTTTCTCTCTGTCTGTCTCTCTCTCTCTGTGTATGTGTGTGTATGTGTCTCTCTCTCCCTCTGTGTGTGTGTGTGTGTGTGTGTGTGCATGTGTGTGCGTGTGTGTGAGCATGCGCGCATGTGCATGCTTCATGTAAAGCAGGGTCTGAGTCAACAATACATCTCAACGTTGGATCCTATTATCACAAAAAATAAACAATCTATAAGTATTCAGTCCCTTCTCTGGTGGTAACTGAGATCATTAGGATGATGAACAACTACAACTGTGTATTTTGAGCTATAAAAGGGAAAGAGTACTGTTTTTCCTTTTCCATATCCATGAGTTATAAACATGAAGTATCCTATGGCTGGTGAAAGCAATGTTGGGCATATAGAGCTGTGGATGATGAGTCAGCAGCAATAGAGCTGTGGATGATGGATCAGCAGCACATAGAGCTGTGGATGATGAGTCAGCAGCAATAGAGCTGTGGATGATGAGTCAGCAGCAATAGAGCTGTGGATGATGGATCAGCAGCAATAGAGCTGTGGATGATGAGTCAGCAGCACATAGAGCTGTGGATGATGAGTCAGCAGCACATAGAGCTGTGGATCATGGATCAGCAGCACATAGAGGTGTGGATGATGGATCAGCAGCACACAGGGCTGTGGATCATGGATCAGCAGCACATAGAGTTGTGGATCATGGATCAGCAGCACACAGGGCTGTGGATCATGGATCAGCAGCACACAGGGCTATGGATCATGGATCAGCAGCACACAGGGCTGTGGATCATGGATCAGCAGCACATAGAGCTGTGGATGGTGAGTCAGCAGCACATAGAGTTATGGATCATGGATCAGCAGCACATAGAGGTGTGGATCATGGATCAGCAGCACACGGGGCTGTGGATCATGGATCAGCAGCACACCCTAACATCACTGACAATTCTGCCATCCTGCCCTTCCTTCTGTTTGAATTTAGAGCTTAGTTAATTTTATTTCTTGAAACTTAGAATTAAGTTTTCATGTAGTATATTTTGATCATGTTTTCTCTGCCCCCAACTCTCAGACTTCCACATCCCTTTTCACCCAACTTCATAATCTTTCTCTTTCTATATTTCAAAAATAAATAACACAAGAATATCCAATAAAAACACAAAAATGAAATTCCTGATAATTTCTTTTCTTTACTGTTTTTCATTAGTTGTTTGATGATGGTGTACAATGTGTATTTGTCATATTTAGTACTCTCAGTAAATCTACCAATATCCAATTTCTACTTATTTTTGTGTCCCTTAACACATACACACACATGCCCACACACACACACCAAATACTGTTTCTGTTTCTTATATGCTCTTGGATGGGTGGCCATGACTGGAGCATGGTAAAGCTACTAGGGTTCATGCCTCCAAAGAAAACTAACTTTGCATCTTTCAGAAGTTACAGGATAGGACTATATGCTCTTCTCACATCTTCATGCTGAGGTTTTATCTAGCATGAGCCTGTTGGTGTCAACAGCATATTGTCACAGCTGCTTTAAGTTCATGTTCTCTATTGTGCCTGGAATATTCAGGATATGCCCACTGGCTCAATAGTAGCAACTCAAGTGGCTCCTATAAGTTCATGTTTGAAGACCTTGTCACCAGGGTATGGAACTGTTTAGGAAGGACTAGGAAGCACGGCTTTGTTGGAGGAGCTTTGTCACTGGAAGTTGGCGTTGAGATTTCAAAAGCCTACACCAGTCCCATTCTCTCCTTTCTCTGCTTGATGTTTGTGGATCAGATATAAAGCTCTCAGTTTCTGCCCCCAACACCATTCTGGCCGGCCTACCACCAAGCTTTTAGCCATGATGATAATTGAATAATCCTCTGAAACTGTAAGTAAGCCCTTAAATAAATTCTTTATTTTATATGAGTTGCCTTGGTCATAGTGTCTCTTCACAGTGATTGAATAGTAATTAAATAGTAATCACGCACTTTCATATTGGATTTAAGGCTTACTCCACAATGTGAAACCCATATCTGGCCCTTTAGAGGAGAGCCTACAGTATTACTCTGCCAAATGGGTGAGGTATTAAAGCAAGGCCAAATGACTTTATTGTCATATCCATAGATTACTACAGCTTTCAGCCTCAATCAGAGAAGTTCTTTTTGCAATAGATGATAAACAGAGGTACTCACATTTAGTTAATCTGCCAAACAAGCCTATGGGGCATCCTCCACCATAAATGGGACAGGTATATCACACTCTCCTCCCAAGACCCAAAGTTCATTGTGGGAGAGGGGATGAAAAACTATGAGAGCCAGAGTGATGGAAATTTCAAGTTTTTATATTATTTGCCTTAGTTTATATGAGTTGTATGTACCTGAAATTCAGCCTTACATTTAAACAAACAACTTTAGTAATTCCTAAATTTACATGTAAATTTAGTAATTTATATGCTTTCAGTATTTAATATTGGCCTGTTTTTTTTTATCACAGTTAATGATCAATTATTTTTACCCCAGCATACTTTTATTTATTATTATTTATTACTAATAACCTCTTTGATAAACCATCTCTGAGGCTACAGAGATGACTCAACAGCTAAGAGTGCTTGCTACTCTTATAGGGTACCCAAGTTTGGTTCACAACATCCATGTCAAGTGTTTTACAACTTCTGGTAACTCTAGCTCAAAGAGATGTCATACCTCCTTCGGGCCTCCGTAGGAATCTACACTGATATTCCCATACATGCAGACACATCCTTGTATACAATTTAAAGTAGTAAGAATTTTTTTTTTTATAAAAGCTTTCTCAAAAGTCATTAGGATTTTTGCAGTTAAGGCGTTCCTCCCTACAAGTAGAATGAAGAGCCTTAGACAAGAAAAATAGCGGGATTTCAGGATTAGAGAGCAGAATTAATGGTTAAAAACATGTACTTCTTTTCAAGAGTCCAAGAGTTCAATTCCCAGCAGTCATATCAAGTGGCTTACAGTCACTTGTAATTCCAGCCCTAGATCTAACATTCCTTTTAGCCTCTGTGATCATCTGCATACACATGTGCATATAACCCCCCAACACAGTTATATACACATAACTAAACATATAACTAAAAAGGTTAAAAATGTAGTGATGCTTCACTATTTCTTAATGAATGAAATACAAAGTTTAAAAATAATTTCAAACATTTACCACAGACTAGAATTCATTAGATGATATTTACAACTTTGGCTTCCTTTCTCCAAAAGGAAGTTTATCTACTCAAATATCTAGTAGGAAAATTTAGAAGCCACAGTTTAGATTTGGACAATTTATTTTATTTTATGATGTGATATATTTTAATATTTGATAGGCTAAATGAGGTATGAGTCTTTAACAAAACATTTATTCAATAAATATTGATGTGGGTTGATCTACAACATTGTCTCTGCCAGCTGTTTGTATTTCAGAGTAATCATTTACAATGGTAACCATCAAGGGATTTAGTAATAATGATTTGTTAGATGCTTGATTTTTTCCCACTTGCAGATGTGCATGACTTGTGATTCACACTCATTCCATTCACTGTCCCTCCCCTGCCTCTCATGTGCTTCTTCATTGGGATTAGATCTCTTTCACCAGATCCCTGCTTGAAAACATTTCCTGTAGCCCAAAGTCCTTGTCTTTCATTGTGTTCTTGGCTAAATTCCACCTCTACAGGTAAGCCTAAAAGAGTTGGCTCCTAAAATTCTTTGCTGGATTTTGAAAGAGGTAGTTCCACACATTATGACACTACAAAGGCAAAGTCTGAGATACGATCTCTGATTATTCCCAAGGAGGACAGTCTTTAGGATAGATAACTTTGAATTGGGCACAGTGTGGGAAAGCACAGGTTCACTTTCATCCTTCCGGCACTTGTTTTTCATAGACAAATAGTAATATCATTTAACATTCCATGATTTGATTGAGCTGCATTATGAGTAAATAATTATTTCAGGAACATAAGATGAAGCCATGAGCCAGAAAAATAAAAGCTATTGAAACTGTCCTGGCAGGAGCCAAGATATTCTGAAGAGAAAATTTATACCCTTTCCTTCAGCTCTCTGTTCATTGAAACAATGGACACTCCAAAATTAGAAATCTTCTTGCAGAGAGAGGAAAATGATGAACCAGGGTTCCAGCAAGAGAGAGAGCTTGTCCCCAGGAAATAAACTCCCCATGGTTCTCATCTCTTGTCACACTACTTTTCAAGAGGGACTGAAGCCCAATGGCAATGAGTCACTAATGAGGAGAGACACTCCTTGACAAAGTCTGCTTAGTTACACACAGTTCTCACTTCTATCCAGCCTAATCCTCCATTTAGTAAAGACATGGTAGGGTCAGGGACATGGTACTTGGTCCCTTGGTCTTTTATTTTTTTTCTACTATGGCCACATTCAGTAAATTTTCTTTTTCTGTTTTTCTCTGATACTTGGCTGTCTAATTGGCCTATTGAGGAGTGGTTGCTGAGCATTGTCTGTTAAGTCTGCCAGGAACCAGACTCTGACCACAAAACCTCCAGTGGCTCTGTTTACGAAAGTTGATTCACTTTAGTGTTGTGTTTAAGAAATTTTGAAACAAAGAAGTAGAGAACTAGAGGAATGTCAAATGATGAATAGTGGGAGGAAAGTACCAGGCTGCGGACATAGGGTTAAAGTTTGCGTGGAGCCTGTGTTTGTTGACTTTCCTTATGGAACACAAAATCACCTGAAGGAAAAGATACTTAAGACGAATCTTTAAAGAAGTGAGGGGATAGGTCAGTTGAAGACACTGGACATAATAGAAGTAGAAAAATCTGGCATGTTCAGCAAGCACAAGATTGATGTGGCACAGGGAAAGAAGAAAGAGACCCAGTGAGGTCCTGTTAGTGGCTACTTTACAGACAAGGGGAAGGAGCCAGAAAGCTTTGATTATAAGAATATGATTTGTACTATTCTCATTTAATTTTTAAGACTGTTTATGTAGCCTACGCTGGCCTTGAACTTGATGTGCAGTTAAAGATGACCTTGAGCTTGATTCTCTTTCCTCTACCTCCTAAGTGCTGTGTGCCACTACAGACAGTTTATGTGATTCTGGGAATAGTAATAACGAGTTCTTACTGGCTAGACAAGCATTCTGTATTCCTCTCTTCTTTGTATTAAAAAAAGAGTGCTTGACAGCTGGGAAAAACATAGATGCCTGTGAATGAGATAATTTAGGAGATGAATTAAAGAAATACGGAGGAGGTTGTGATGGCATGGAGTAAGATGGTAGCTGTGGAAGTGCTAAAATATGTAGGCCTTGATTGTTTCTGTGGCATGAGTTTAAAACAAGCATAACTGAGAGGGGCTTCTATTGAAATAAACTGAATAAGTGTTCACACATGCTTGGGAGGATTGTGCAAATATCATCTAAGATGGAGCATTGGGGGAAGAGTGAAGTATACCTGCATACTTTTACATTTTTTTGACTTTCTGGTAGAGACTCAGAATAAGTAAAAGGATATGTAGATCAAACAGTGGTATTGGAATTTGAGGGGGGAAATGTATGTTTGAGACACTTGAGGCTGTAAAATTAAATAGTAGTATATCAGACAACCTGGATGGGAGGGAGCTCGATCAAAATGGAACAGCTGGGAGACTGAGGTGGCTAGAGGGGCAAGCACAGGGGAGCACACGTCACAGAACCCCAGGGATCAGTGAATGTCTGAGAGGGTTGAAAGGTAGAATGAAAAGCTGGATGAACAATGAGCTTAAAGAAGACAAAGGATGGGGGCTTGCTGTGTCAGGAGCCTTAAAACTTGCAGAGGGCCTTCAGAGGGTTTTCAGTACATTATGGTCTCAAGGGTTAATTATAAAGTTTGTAAAAGTGGACTAGGAGAAGACATGGGCTAGTCTACTATTTTTTTGAATCTTCTGGGTCTGCTATCAATAGAAACAGAGAAGTAGAATGAGCAATTTAAAAATATTTATGTGATGAGAAACAAGATATTAAGTCACAATTGTCACCTTATGGGAACTACAGAAGTAGAGGAGAAATTGATTCAGAGGAGCCTGCAAAAGGAAAGATATAGTCATGGCAGACGGAGGGAGAAAGCTCCTCTTTGCTTACTAGATAATTTGATGTATAAACAAAGTCAAACTAAGGTGTAGTGCCAGGCAAAATCAGTAGCAACATACCAAATTTCACTAATATATTTAACCAAGCAGAGATGGTTGACAGTTCCAGAATTCTTCTTCATGACTTCCAAATTTCTGTTAAAGTATACAAGGGTAGTTCAGCAAAGCAGGCCATATATGGAAAATAAATAAAAAAATAAAAGACATATTTTTTAAAAAAAAATAATGTTCTCTGAGCTCAAGAAAATTGAACCAAGAAAAATAATTTATCTAGAAAATAATACAAATATTAAAAAAATAGTTTAAAATAGAACATGACTCAAAAATTATCAAAAGGAATTTTTAGGAATCATACTAAATGGGAGCTATTAAAACCATACCAATATTGTGGAAGACCTCTAAAGAATACAGCAGAGTCTACATGCAGAGACCGCTGGATTGGAAAGAAACTAGCCTCAATAACTGTATTTTCTACTTCACAATTACTTAGTGAAGAAAGGCTTTCTCAGCATGGTGGCACATGCTTTTATCCCAGTATTTAATATGCAGAAACAAGCAGACCTCTGTGAGCTCGAGGCTGGGGAAGTCTCCTATCAAGTGTGAGCCCAGCCAAGATTGCACACTGAGACCCTGTCTCAGAGAAGAGTGACATGGAAACTGCAAAATCAGTGTACGTGAGGAAATGAGGGGGGGGCAAGAATAATCAGAAGCACACTTGGGTGGGTAAATGATCAAAGAAGCCACAGGCTGGCTAACCAAAACAGCAGTGGAGGTCGTAGCCTCTAGGTAGAGAATATGCACAAATTACTGACATTAGTGGTATAGCTGGGTCTTCAGGTAGAACTATTTTCAATTTTCTGAGTACCTAACAAACTGATTTTCAGAGTGGTTGTACCAGCTTGCAATTCCAATGGAGGAGTGTTCCTCTTTCTCTACATCCTCACCAGCATCTACTGTCACCTGAGTTTTGATCTTAGCCAGTCTAGCTGGTTCTATATTCACTGAGCTTGCTTGAAGGTACCCACAAAACTCCTGTACCACATCTCAGAGAGTAGAGAGCCCAGGCTTGTCATCCTACAACAGTGTTTATTGGTGTCTTCATCTAGCCTTCCAGATTCAGTATTTGCCAACTGCTCACTCAAGATTGGTTCCTGGAATCCATTCCTTCTGTAAATCAGCTGGATTCCGTGCTTTGGATTAAGTGTGTCCATGCCCTTTTAAAACTCATCTCCGTCACTTTGGGTCCTTTGTCACCAGATAATCCATTAGGCCCTTAACCATGGACCCATCATTAATGATCCTTTCCTACACTGTCTTATCCTCTTTATTTTTAAGAATACAACTTTTAAAAGAATAAAGCAATTTTGAGATATTAGAACTGTAAAATTCTTAGTTCTCTCCTAGTCTTACATCTTTCCAGTGGTTAAGAGAAACACTTAGGGTGAAGGAGTGTGAAAGTGAGAAGCTAGTCTCCAAATTGAAGAAAATGGACGATCCCAACACACGCCCTCTCTGAGAGACAAGTCCTGAGGGAGAGAGATTTGCTTTCTTGGAAGCACTACAGCTGTTGCATGATTGCTCTACTGCTTCTCCCAGGGTCCCTTACTCTAGACAAGCTTCACTGTGGTAGATATCTATCTCACAAAGCATTGTCAAAATCACGTAACAAGCAGTCATAACTGGTGTGGTTTCAGATCTCAGCAGCATCTGCATCTTCTGGGACCTTATTAGATATGCACACCCTGCAGTCCTGATGGATGTAAAGCTAAACTCAGCATAAATCCCATCTAAGTCCCTTCTCATGGCCAAGGTCCTTCAGGGTGCTTGTTCTGTGCACCTTGCACCAGGAGAGGCAGGAGGTCAAGGTTCTTCAAATCCCCTTGAAATCTGAGATAGCTCACGATATATAGATATAAATGCCAAGGAACTGGACAGTTTGCTGAGCCTCGCTGTACTTCCCCTAACCTTTCCTTTCAGTATCTTTGGAATACTGCTTCATTACGTCATGGTGTATGAAAACCCTGCAATCCTCAGAGAGAAACAGCTTCCTTTTGCTTCTGGAGCTGCTGAGACCACTTAGCCTGATTGTATTTATGCCTGCAGGCAGCTAAGTATCAGAAGTGCTCCTATTTCTGACCCTGAGTTGTGTAGCAAGGACAGAATGCATTTCACTTCAGACCTTGTTGTATTCTCTTAGTTTTGTCATTGAAATTTGACTGAGCAGTTTCCAGTAACCAAGAAAACTATTTTTATGCATAGTTAGGTTTCTAAAGCCATGTATAATCAAGCTGATAAAACCCAACGTTTTTGTAAGTGAACTTTGAGTCCCTTCTAACTAGAGTTTAAACAAAATTTTGAGAAGTGTGTTTTTAATGTGATGCAGTCAGGTTTAGACAAGACCTACTAAGTGATGATACAGTCTATTTTCATAATATGGAAAAAAATAAAATTGGATAAGGATTTTCCAAGTTGACAATGCATGTTTGCGTGTGTGTGTGTGTGTGTGTGTGTGTCTGTGTGTGTGTGTGTGTGTGTGTGTCTGTGTGTGCAGCACAGGCATACACATGAATGTGAAAAGAGTTCTGAGATTGTTGAGATAGAATCCATTACTGGCCTTGAGATCACCAATTTGGTTAGGCAATCCCTAGCACCCTCCTGTCTCTACTTCCTTATGCTACCCCTGAGGTTACAAGCATATGGCCCCCACCTCTGGCATTTCCTGTGGGTGTTGAGAATCCATCTGAGGTTGTAATATTCACATGACAAGCAATTTACCTTCTTATTTCTACACCCAGCACCTGAGTAGATTTTTATATTGAAAAAAAAATCAGTTTATAAATTTAGATATTTTAGAATTTTAGATGAAGAATTATTGGGGTCTTTTGTGTCAGTTGGTTGTCATAACACCTGAAACTAATGAAGTTTAATGAAAACACAAAGGCTTTTCTCAGAAATCTCTGTGATCACCAGTGCCAAGAGATTCACAAACAGGCAAAAGCAGATTCTTATCAAAATACCACATCAGGCGCAACTAGTAAAAATGTGTTATTTCTGTCTCTCACTGTAAACACTAGCCTCTCACCTTTAATAACTAGACAGATAGTTAAAAAGTATAGGGCTTCGGGAAATAATTACTTTCAAATTAAGTGCCTGACTTAACCACTATTAATTACAGAACACAACCAGTAACTCATAGTTACACAGGCAGACCACTATGCAAATATGCTTACATATGTTGTAGGTCATTATAAAATTATTAAAGGATTAGGACCTTCCTGATTTACATATAAATAGTTAACATATCCCCATGAAACAATTTGTCTAAGCTCAGCTTGTTCCTTCTGTTAGAATAAAGGATTTAAAGAGTTAGAAAGAAAACAAGTTACAAAGTTTAGATGCTTACAGCTGCACATAAATAGTGGCAGAGGAGCCATCACCTTCTTGTGGTGTGGTAAGTGGCTAAAATCACACTGATAAATGATTGGGTCCCAAGGCATGGGCCTTTTGCTGTCAGTTTGAAGTTAGGGCTTGGCTAGTCCCCAGCCTCAATGCTTTAGCTCTTTCAGTTGGTCGCATTGCTTAGCCTAGGTGCAGACAGTTGTCCCTGTGAGGAGTAAATTGAGACTTGGGCTCACGTGCTCATCTTGCCCTGGATCATAAACTTGGAAAGGCTGAAGAGGGTTTTTATGTGAAAAGGGAATAAAACTCAGCTTGTGCATCCAACCTCGCCCAGCACAGCACAGCTGCCAGATGCCTTCCTGAGAGGTTAATGTTGGCTGGAAGGTCTGAAAAGACGCAGCCTCTTTCTCAGGAAAGAAACGTCTAATCCAGTCTTTTATGAGAAAGGGTTATGACTGTGCTTTAGAAGTCTTCTCAGTGCTAATGTACTTGCAAACTTGGTCTCCCAGCTATTTATGGAGGCTGTAAACATTTAGGGGGTCATCCTTCTCTGAGGAAGTGGTTCATGTGGGGTGGACCATGAAGTTTTACAGCCAAGCCTGGATTCCTTTCCACTCTCTGCAGATGTTGATGTAGCCAGCTGCCTCCTATTCTGCAATAGGATGGAGATGCTGCCATGCTTTCTCCATCATGATGGACACTACCACCTTCAACTCTAGGCGAAAATATGTCCACCTCCTCTTAGTTGTTTCTTGTCAGGTCAGGTATTTCATTACAGTGATGAGAAAAGTAAATGATAGGTTAATCTTGAAAAGCAGCCACCTGGGCATGTGTGTGTGTCTGTGTCCATATGTCTGTGTGTGTTTATGTGTGTGTCTATGTGAATGTATGTGTGTTTGTGTGTATATTTGTGTGTGTGTGTCTGTGTGTGCACAGACATGAATGGGCATGATGTGTTTGTGAGTGTATATGTCTCTGTGTGCACAAGTTCTTGTGTGTGTATGTGTGTTTGGGTCTGTGTCTATGTGTGTCTGTGTGCATGTGTGTGTCTGCATGTGTGTGTGTGTGTGTGTGTGTGTGTGTCTGACTGTGTATGTCTCTGTGTGTGTGTATCTGTGTCTATGTGTATGTGTTTATAGACAGGCATAAATGGGTACATGTACAAGTGCCATATGCCATAGTTATGGTACTATAGACGTCTGAGGTCTTGTCCTCTCTGCCTAATTGCTGGTCGGTCCTAGAATGATGGAAAAAGTATCTTTTGGACACAGATGATACAGGGTTGGGTATGTGAGACTTACATAAAATCAATTTCTCTGCTGAGATTTTTCATTTTAACATGTTTCAAAAGAATTTATAATTCTAAACGTTTTTTGATGAAAGTGACTTTAAATGTGCTAATTTCTTTCATCAGTGAATGTTCTTTTCTACTTTTGTTGGGATTTCTTTGCTGATATACCTTATATATTGTCTTATATATCCTATTCCTGCACAAACATCAGCACCAAGAAGCAAGTCGGGGAGGAAAGGGTTTATTCAGCTTACACTTCCATGCTGCTGTTCATCACCAGAGGAAGTCAGGACTGGAACTCAAGCAGGTCAGGAAGCAGGAGCTGATGCAGAGGCCATGGAGAGATGTTTCTTACTGGCTTGCTTGCTTTCCCTGGCTTGCTCAGCTGGCTTTCTTATAGAACTCAAGACTACTAGCCCACAGATGGTACCACCCACAAGGGGCCCTCTGCCCTTGATCACTAATTGAGAAAATGCCTTATCGCTGGATCTCAGGGAGGCATTCCTCAACTGAAACTCCTTTCTCTGTGATAACTCCAGCTTGTGTCAAGTTGACACACAAAACTAGCCAGTACATATATTAATAATTGTATACAAATATAAATAATATATTATTTTATGTATATATGTATGTGTGTGTTCATGTGCATGTTTACATGTATATGCATAAAGGTGGAAACCAAAGGTTGACCTGTGTGTCTGAATTTTTCTCTACCTATTTTCTGAAAAGTATCTCTAACTGAAAGAGCCATTTGCTGATTTGGCCATACTGGCTGTCAAGAGAATTCCAGAAATTTTCTTGTGTCCATCTATCCAGCACTAGGATTAGGATGTGTGCTGCCATGCTTAGCTTTTTCATGTGTACTGGGGTTTTGAACTTATACTTACAAGGCAAGTGCTTTCCAGACTCAGCCATCTCCTCAGTTTCCTTCCCCGTTCTTAAAGTGACTTTTTCATACTTTGTTTTGTCATCTTTGTCATTTGAACACAGGGCATTTTGAGAGTCATTTCAGAGACCCTTAATCCTATTTAAAATCACGTTAGTGGAAAGTTACTCCATTATGTCTAGCTTGCAGTTCTTAGCATACTTAGCAGGATAGAACAGCAGGAAGAACCTTGGGAACCTGAGCAGGGAGAGGATGCCACCATACTAGAGCCCAGCTAATGTCTCTGATCAGCATTGAAGAACTTCAGCAAACTTAACAGCTGCTAAATTCTTTCTATTTTCCACCTTTTCTAGGAGCCTCACCATCAGCCTCATTTGTAATGAAAACACACACACAAAGCCCCTTTCCACCCACGGTAGCTTCTGACTTTTGCCTTATCAGACAGTAATTCATTTTAAGGCATCTCCAGAACTACCCCTAATCCCACTGATCAGGCATGGGAGGGGAGAAGTTGGAGAGAGAAAGTGTCTTAGCATCCTCTTGAGATGCAACTTGAGAGCAGCCAAAATGTATATATGGCTCAGGCTAAGACAGTTCACACACTGAGATGTGTCTGACTTCTGTGACCCACTGGATGAAGACCATACCCATACTCCTGTGTGCATCTTACTTTCTTATAAGTGCTTCTTTTTCTCTTAACTATCACACTTAAGACTATCTTAAAATCTCTCAAAGAAAATCTCAACTCTGCTTCATTTCTCAAGTTGGTCTTGAAATTCTTTTTATCATCAAAGCCAGAAATCCTTACTTAGACTTAGCAAGGTCCCTGAAATTCTATGGTAACTACTTAGGTTGTGGAGGGTGATGGTAGAGATCTGTCTCACTTCTCTCTGTGATAACTCTTCTGTAGCTTTATACAAAGTCACAACTTATTTGTTATGACACACTTGCAACATGATTCCAATATGCTTTATTTTTCTATTTTCCAGAGACTTTTATTCCATACTTTGCAGATGCCTTTATTCTTGTCCTAGTTAGCTTTAACTGCCAATTTGACACAGTGTGGAGTCACCTGAGAAGAAAGTTCCAATTAAGGAATTTCCCAGATCAGATTTTCTTGGGGGGGATTTTCTTGGTGTTTAACAGATACAGGATGGTATAATCTGCTGTGGGAGGTGCTATTCCCTAGGCAGGCAGAAATGACTTGAGCATAATCTGAGAACAAGCCAGTGAGCACCATTTCTCTATGGTTTCTACTTCAAGTTCCGCTTGAGTTCCTGCCCTAACATCTCTCACTATTGGTTGTGACCTGGACGTAGAAGCTTAATCAACCTTTTCCTTCTTTAAGTTACTTTTCTGTCAGTGTTTTATCACAGTAACAGAATGAAAGTAAAATTGTTAGGATGTGTGGTAACACTCAGCCCTGTGTGCCATCTGATGCCAGGAACACATGAAAGATGTGGGTCATTTTCTGCTGCTGAGTGGAGGACTTTGACTTTAGGATAGTGGGTGCTATGGTGCTCTTAGAGGGACCACCTATGCCTCCAAGTATGAGGAAGGCAATGGAAATGGTGGACAATGGCCATTACCTGGGTTCTAATGTAGCTGATATGACTCCACCAAGGAGCCTTTCTTTGCCCAATGGTGTTCTGCTATGAACCTGCAAGGTTGCTGCTTTGTCTTGAGAGAGGCCTGTTTTCTTCTTTGGTCTATTGGTTCTAAATTTATACATCTCTAGTTCCTAATCTGAGTGTATAAGAAAGGGAAGGTTTATAACAAGTGACCTGTGTGTCATCAAGTCCTGGGGTCCCTGGTCTGTCTTCCTTCTGTCCAAATTCCTTTTCTTACCTGTTGAGCTACTTGGAGCTCCAAGGCTGCCTTAATGTCCCTCCCACCCCCAGCTTGGCTTTCTACCCCAAGCACTCACCCTAGTCCCTATCTTTCAGCTTTTACAGAATCCAGAGCTGTTATTAAGGCAGGGGTCTTTCAGTTCATTTCCCGGAGAACATTGACTTTAGGAAACATTTGATTATGATGGCACTTTCGAGATGTAATTTTAAAGGTCCCTTTCCAATTTTTACTTGCAAGGCATTCTTTTTAAATCCCTGGGAGTCATGCCTTTGAAATGGAGTTAAGGAAGATAATGTCCCATCTCTTGTTCCTATGGAAGATAGGGAACACTGCCTTTTACTTCTTGCTCTCAAAGATAGCAGGAAGTCTTCTTTTTCTCTTGGTGAGGAAGTCAGTAAACAAGTTGATCTAAAGTGCCTTCATCCCAGTATTAGGTTGAGTCCATGAAGAGTCCTGGTCTTCTTTTGCGTTTGTGGTAGCCTGGGACACTGTTTTCATTGTCTGTTTATAGTAGTTCACAATGACAGTTGTGTTAACCTTTCATTGGTGTATATTAATTATATAAAGCAATGGGTCTCACATGACAATTTTCCTACATATCATAAGTTTAGACCATGTTCAGTTCTCATTACATTGCCCCCTCATCACTTTTCCCAGTCTCCTTCTTCTTCTTCTCAAAGTGTGTGTGTGTGTGTGTGTGTGTGTGTGTGTGTGTGTGTGTGTGTGTGTGTGTGTATGTTTGGGTGCCATGGCTGTATATGATAACTTTGGAGGATCAGGAACAAAATTGTGCTTTTCTGCATAAATTCACAAATCTGTGAGTGTTAAAGGCTCAAATCACCTATCAAAATTTTTTCTTTATTACTAGTAATGTTGACCAGAAAACATGGTTTAGGTTTGGGGGCAGGTGAGCTGCTGCATCTACCTTCTTAACCTCATGCCTCTCCTATGGGTGATTATTGTCCTGTTAGTCTGCGGTGCACAGCAGAAAGTGGAGCAAAATCAGAAGTCAGTATTATTTCTCCCAGACCTCTGATGGGACCTGAGTGATATGAACAAATGAGGCCAGATGTACTCCTTCGTGTGGCCAAGAGTATTCATCACTGTGGCAGGGAAGAGTTCTACCTAATCAAACATGACCCTGTGACATAATAAATCCTTATACAGTACACCCTAGGGTGACTATATGTGTAGAGACTTTCCTTCTCATCCCAGAGCTGACACAATCCCACCTACTACTGCCAAGTGATAGACCTGAGTTCCTCATTTCACCAGGATTTCTCCCATTTGCTTGACTGTAACATTCTGGTCCCAGCATGTTTGTTCTTTTGGTAGCTTCTCTTCCTCCAAACTCCGTCAGGCTTCTTGCTTGCATACCTTTGCTCCTTGTTTTCCCCTAAATGCAATTTCCTATTTGTTTTCTGCTGACAATCTCCTAATGATCCTTATCAAACTGTCTTTATAGCAGTGTAGCTATGGGAATTGTACATGTTACATTGAATAAGCTATTGATTGATGATTATCAACATTTTCAGAGTACTGTTCAGTATGGGCAGGAAACCTTTCACTTCACCATCTGTAGAGTCATCTTCCTCCGCCTTCCTCCATGCAGCAGTCTCCACCAATTGTTTTTGTTGTTCCCTATTCTCTGGAGACAGAGGCCTTTATGGGGACCCTCAAGACACACCCCATCACTTCTTTACTGAACCAAAGACTGACACATAATCACACACATATGTTTGGAAAACTGGGTTAGTTCCCTCCTTGCTCAAAATCAGAAGGCCTGCGTCAGACTTCCCTTCACAGCGTACTTGATTTAACTTCCCCGTGCCTCTTTCAATCCTTCCCAATCTCTCTTCTGTTTCCTCCCCTCTTCTCCCTCATTTTAGCCATATATAACATGAGGGAGCTGGAGTGCAAACATGAAGTTGATAAGAGAAATCAATTCAGTGCTTCTACTCCCTGGCTACAGTTCTAAAATGCTAGATGCTTGGGGAAGTCCTGGTCAGTCTCAGAACTGGCTGCATAGAGCTGGATGCTCCCTTCTTCTTCCAGCAGATCCTGTCCTGTTGTTGGCAAAACTCCTGCAAGGTTAAGTAAGAGGACGATGAAGAAGAGCTGATCATTGCAGGTTCTGCCACTATGAACTTTTCATTATATTAAAGCAATAATTCTTGCTTAAAAGATAGAGGGTGAGAAGGAGAACTTAGATATAGTAATGTGGTAGAAGAAAGCAAATAAATCTTGCCAACATTTTACAGTATAGCAGCAAACTCTTTTGAGCTATTTTGTTGTTGTTGTTGTTGTTGTTGTTTGTTTTTCAAGACAGGGTTTCTCTGTGTAGCCTTAGCTGTCCTGGAACTCACTTTGGAGACCAGGCCAGCCTGGAACTCAGAAATCCACCTGCCTCTGCCTCCCAAGTGCTGGGATTAAAGGCATGTGCCACCACTGCCCGGCTTTCTTTTGAGCTATTTTAATGGGAAGTTTATAATTGAGAAAACAAAGGCCCTTAGTTAAAAGTTAAATGGTTTAACTCTTCCAAATAGTTATTGGCTATTGTCTCAATAGAGTTGCTTCAGCAGGATGTCTCCTGAAGAATGGTGACCAGGGTTAGTCTTTTCAAAGCAGATTAGAACTCAAGATGTCCTGAGGACCATCATTAACTACTTCTAAGTGTACAACCATACCTAGTTTATTATATAGTAGACTTGGGTGATTGAAGAATAGAAGCTGGGATCCCTATCCTACTGAATAGTCTAGACTCAGAATACATTGGGGACAACAAAGAAGATTATAATCTCAGGAATCTGAGTGAGTATCCTATTGGTTAAACTTAGCAGGACTGTCCAAGAATACAGAATTCCTGAAAGAGATGAAACTGTGGAGAACGTGTGTGTGTGTCTTAGGCATAAATCTTTGCCATAAAACTAAAATATTTACTTTAGTTTCTTTGTTAAAAAAACTTAAAAGCACTCTTAAACTTTAACTTGTTCTTTAAATAGAAACACTATTTCTGTTAATCCAGTTTATTATGTATTGTGGAAAATTCTGGAAAGTGTAAACCAGAATGATTTGGGTTACTCTATTACCTCTAATATTTGAAGGACACAGATGAAAAGTTGGGGCTTGAGATGAGCTACAAGGTTTCCATGCTACCCCATGTCACAGGGACTGGGTCAGGGTAGAGACAAGGACACCCTGCCTGTCTGCATGCCAGTTCATGGTTTATAGCACATAGCTCTTGTCAGCAGTCCTGTCAAAGTCTCCCATCCCAGGACCCTCCCCTGTGGCCATTTTCTAGCCCTGGTGTGTTCTGCACAGCAGGGAGTTAGTCAGCTTTCCTTCACAGAAGGAGAATGCCTCCAGAAATCAACTGAAAGATGAAAAATAATTGGCATCATTAGTCTTGGGCTTTGTGGTTTCTAAGATGTGGTGAGAAAAAACATACCTCTTCAAGGAGTATGGGATTGATAAAACTGGTCAGTGCCAGGCTACAGGGAAGGAGAAAGGCAGACAGGAAAAGACTCTTAGAAACCTATTTTCCAATCAGGCTTACCTAGTCCCTCCACCTCTAAATAATGTCATCAGATTATAAATCAATTAATAGAATTGACAGATTGATTAGCTTAGAGTCCCTGTAAGACCTCTAAATGATTAGATCCAACAGCAAGAGACCAAGACTTTAATCTATGAACCATGTGGGAAAAACAAGCTGCCCTGGGGTACAGTACTCAGTACAGAGAACACAGAGCCTTTGCTTGTGTCTTTCTGATGGTCTTGCATGGCTGTTCCCCGTACTCCTAGCCTGTCCGAGGGGCTCATGACACATTATCTGCATAGGTTCTGTTTACTGAATTCTTTACTAGTTAAAACTTTCATTCTGCAACATGGTATCTTTTATAATATACAATTTTCCTAATGAGTTAATGGATATTACTACATTTGTGGATGGAGGGCACAAATTTACAAGAAAAATGAAGGAAAAATCAGTGAGCACATTTTCTTCTAAAATTAGTTCACCACAATTAAACAATCAATAAACTTTAAATCATGATTCATCAGATACCCTCCAGTAATGTATCTGCAGAACATTTATCTAAAACAGATAAGTGAGCTACACCTGATGACTTTGTGTGCATAGTCATAGTGTCTTTTCAATAGCCATAACTTCAAAATAACACACATGTTCATCTAAGAAGGCAAAATAACTGTAGTTATATTTTGAATGGAACACTACTATGCAGTAAAAATGAATACATAGCTAGTATATAATCAATGATTTTCAATGTCAAACATATTATAATGAGGGAGTACACATATTCCTAATGAATTTCTCAGAATAAAAAACTTCATCTCTAGTAAGAGAAGTCAGAACATTTTATTTTTTAATCATGAGGTGATGCTGACTGGTAAAGTAAGGATTGACTAAAAAGTGTCATAAAGGATTTTCTAGAATGATAAGGATCCTTTCCTTTATTGGGAAGGTAGTTTCAATTTTCAATACTCAAGAAAATATACCCGAAAAGATACAGACTATTTATTATACAGTATTGTATAGCAATTTAAATCACCAGCATGTTCTACATTATTACCAAGAGTCAGATTTTTAGTGGCTTACTAAATGGTTTACTAAATGATAAATGATCCTTACTAGATAAATAACTGAGCTGTTCAGGCTTCTTTGTTGGGGGTGGAAGGTGACTACTGCCAAAGGGGCCAACCAACTTGAGGGGTAGCACAGAGCAC
Organism: Uromys caudimaculatus; assembly: GCA_028551405.1. Classification (NCBI taxonomy): domain Eukaryota; kingdom Metazoa; phylum Chordata; class Mammalia; order Rodentia; family Muridae; genus Uromys; species Uromys caudimaculatus. The sequence continues at coordinate 67,764,920 of CM052715.1, forward strand.
ATTCAGTAGACCATAGGCTAGTGTGAGGCCCATGTAGAAGGAACAGTTACAAGAATCACAATGGGGACAAACACTTTCACAGCATCTCACCTGACAGTTGTCTGGATATTTGAGAAGGGTCGAAATGAGGGGAGTTTTTATTGTCCTCTCAGTTGTGGTTTGATAGCTATCTTAGTTTGTTTTCCTGTTCCTGTGTGAAATCTTTGATAAAAGCACCTGAAGGGAGAAAGGCTTTATTTGGTTTACAATTCCATATTACAGACCATTGTTGCTGAGAAATCTAGGTGATAGCACAAGTCAAGAGCGGAGAGCAATGGAGTAATGCAGGCATGCCAATGCTTAGCTCCTTGTCTGCACTTCTGAGCAGTCCAGAACAGTAAGCTTCCAAAATGGGACAGCCCACTTGAATTCTGAGATTTCCCACCTCAATTAACCCAATTAAGATAATCCCTCCTAGGCAAGGGCAAAGGTCTGCCTCCCAGGTGATTCTAACTTCTGTCAAGTTGAAGGTGTACATTAACCTTCACCATGGGTTGGGTGATGGGCTTCAGTTAAAGCCAGAACTAGACTGAGATGAAATGGATACAAATGAGAAGGAGCATCAAACACTCCATAATGGAGAAAAAAACAGGATCAAGGAGACTGTGTTAAGGCAAGAGAATCATGGATTTAGTTTGAGAAATATTTATTTCCTGTCTGGAGGATTAAGTCTAGTGGCACAGAGAAAGGAGAAATTCGTTTTGAATTTTGAGCAGTCTCTGAGTCTTGCATATTATGGAAGTACGTTAAGATGAAGCACCTCAGAGAGCAACTAGTCTTACTGGCACAGCTTGGTTGACATTTTATCTGGTACTTTTCTTCAGGAATGTTTTGCAACTCTCTGGCTCAACATTCCTGAGATCTATTTTAGCAGAAGCAAAGTAAAGGAGAAAGGGATAGCATTAAAAGGGCTACCTTTTCTCAGTGAATTAGAAACAAGGTCCTTGGAAAGTAATATAAACAAAATATATCAGTCAACAAATGGAAGGGGACAGGAATTAAAATGCCGTTTCAGAGAATACAGCCCATTTAAGAGGATAAAAGAGGTGGGTGAGTATCACTAAAATCACTGATTCTAAAACCAAACACTTAAAAAAGGCTTTTGTGTCATGAAAATATTAAATATCTATATATCTCTATCTATTTATCTATCTATCTATCTATCTATCTATCTATCTATCTATCTATCTATCTATCTATCCATCCATCCATCCATCCATCTATCTATCTATATCTATTCTCTGACATCATTTAAATAAGCAATACAATAAATTAATTTCTTTCCTTAAATAAATCATAGTTTGGACCTGGAGGATACTGATAAATCTGAAGAATGTATTTAAGTATAGTTTAATATTTCCAAAAATGTTTGACACTAAAAAATCCTTAAACCCTTGATAAAGCAAACAATTTCCTTGACCTAACACTACAGCAGTCATATGAGTATCATCAATAAAAGCCAGAAGTGTCAGGAATTTAAGCTGAAAATAAGTAGATGTGGAGCCAATGAGAATGCTGAAGCAATGACACCATAACCCATTATTTATTTATTTATTTATTTATTTATTTATTTATTTATTTATTTATTTATTTATTTTTATTTTTATTTTTATTTTTTGATACTTTATTTACATTTCCACTGTTTCCCCCTTTCTAGGTCTCCTCTTTGGAAACCCCCTATCCCCTCCCACTTCCCGCTTCTATGAGGGTATTCCACCTCCCACTCACCCGCCCACCCACTCCTGTATTCCCACCTTGACATTCCCCTTTACTGGGACCTCTAACACCCTCAGGCCCAAGGGCCTCTCCTCCCCCTGATGGCCAACAAGGCCCTCCTCTGCCACATATGTGGTCCGAACCATGGGTCCCTCGATGTGTATTCTTTGGTTAGTGGTCCAGCCTCCAGGAGGATGGGGGGGGGGGTCAGGACAGTTGATACTGTTGCTCCCTCCATGGGGCTGCAAACTCCCTCAGCTCCTTCAGTCCCTTCTCCCACTCCTCCATCTGGGACCTCACTCTCAGTCCAGCGGTTACATATTTTAAATAGGAGAGTACATTACCTTCAGAGTTGGGAGTCACAGCTGAATAGACACAAATAAAGGTATCAGCAGGAAGGTGATGTAGAATAACAGGCCAGAGTACTTCATAAGGAGGAAAGAGAACAGCTTTGTTTGATGTAGGCACTCAATTACCTGAAGTAAAACATGAGGCAAGTAAGTAGACTCTTGTTTTATTTATGTATTTACGTATCTGTCTGTCTGTCTGTGTTCACGAACAACCTTATTATCCCATGACATAACGATGAAAGTCAGATGACTATTTGTGGTAGTTGCTTGTTTTCTTCTACTATAGTGGGTCCCTGGGAATGAACTCAGGTTGTCAGGCTTGGCTTCCGTGCCTTTGACCTCCTGGATCATGTAACTACTCCAGGATTCTGATTAGGTCAGATCCATGTGATCTTCCACTAATTTAAAGTATCAATATTAGTTTCCAATGGATGAGTCAATTCTTGAAAATGTTCCCAACAATGTCTTGTGAATGTGAATTTCCTGATTAGAATTTTTAACAAAATGCATTGATATGAAATATAAACTATGATTCTGATTACATAGGAACATCACATCTTTAAAAAGGTATGTAGAGAGGATAATGTAAAAATATTGCCTTAACTAGTGAATAGTGAAATGACACCAGCAATCTTTTGTATTTTTACAATTAAAATATCACTATGCGGGCCGGAAACCTCAGCTTGGGCCATAGGGCCCCACAGCTAATCAGCGCCTGGACAAAGATCCCTCCCTGGAGATTGCAAGACCCAGCAGAGGGCCAAAGACACGCCCCACAGCTCACCAGGCCACAGAGACTGACCGCCAGCAGCTTCCGGCGACGGCCGGAAACCTCAGCCTGGGCCACAGGGCCCCACAGCTAATCAGCGCCGGGACAAAGATCCCTCGCCAGAGATCACAAGACCCAGCAGAGGGCCAAAGACACCCCCCACAGCTCACCAGGTACTGCCCCAAACCCGCGAGATTCAGGGACCGAGGTAGGCGGGCCTAAAAACCCCCCTGGATCCCAAAAGCAGGCGCCTGTGGCAGGAAACTTCTCCCTGGGACACTAGGATTTCATAGACAGGCAGCTCCGGGAGACAATCCTCTCTCTCCTAGGAACGCAGAAAAGCTCATAGCAGGGGCAACGCGTCCCC
>CM052715.1:67768660-67791819 GCA_028551405.1 Uromys caudimaculatus
AGTTTATTGCCAGAAGTAATGGCCTCAAGCAAAAACAAAATAATCCATTTGAATGAGCAAATGGCAAAAGGAGACATTGTTACAAGTATGATATTCATATAGTCAATAAGCATATGAAAGAAGCTCTGGTCACTGACTATCAGCCCAAATGCAAATGGAACTACAGTGATTTACCACTTCACATCTATTATAACACAAGGACCATATCAACTCTTTCAAGGATGTTTAAAAAGAGGCCACGATTTTAGAAGAAAGTTAGAGAATGTGTATGGGAAAGCTTAGAAAAAGGGAAGGGACAGATGATGTAATCATATTATAATCTCAGAAATAAGAACAACGAAGACAAGAACCAATATCAGATATCAAGGATTTCAGTAAAGTGAGAGATAACAGAACTCTTGGGCACTGTTGACAGGGTTGTAAACTGGTGTTTAATACATAAACATGAAACTTGCAGGCAAATGAACTGAACTAGAAAATATCATCCTGAGTGAGTTAACCCAGACCCAGAAAGGCAAATATGGTATGCACTCACTTAGAAGTTGATATTAGCCATAAAGTAAAGAATAACCATGCTATAATCCACAGACACAAAGAAGCTAAGTCACAAGCTGGGCTCAAGTGGGGACAAATGAATCTTACTGAGAAGGGGAAACAAAATAGACATCATGGGTGGATGGAAGGCGGGGACTATACCTAGATGGGGTGGGGGTGAGGATGGGAACAGCAGGAATTAAGTCAGGGGAGGATGGAGGGAGAGAGTACTGGGAGAGACAACTGGACTGGGGTGGGGGTGGGGGAGGGATCATCTCTAACACAAGCTAGAAACCCAGGGCAGTGCAAACTCCCAGGATCTATGAGGGTGTTCTTAGCTAAGACTCCTAGCATGGGTGATATGGTACCTGATTGTCCATCTTCTGTAGCCAGGCAAGACTTCCAATGGAGGAATTGAGACACCAGCCCAACCACAAAGCCTTTGACCTTCCAAGTGACCTACTTTCTGCTTCTTGACTATAGACAGAATTTGAGTAGCCTCCTCTTGCTGCCATACTGTCAACACTGTAATGGACCAGATCCTCTGGAACTGTAAATCAAAATAGTTTGCCCTTAATTTGCTTTCACCAGGTATTTGATCTAGCAATCGGGAAAGGAGCCAGAGTCAGGAGGAGAGTTGCAAACGTCCCTTAGTGAGAGCATTTTCCTCATTAAAAGGCACATCACATGACTTTTCTACTAGGCATGGCCTTTCCTACTGATCTCATTATATATTCTTATTGGTTCACTGTAATTCCCTTTTCTCACTCGCTGTTTGTGATATGTACATCACTATCTTTTAGAGAGGAAAGTTAATGTTAGGTTGGAATTAGATAATGACAATAGGATTATCTGTGGCATTTTCTTGTTTGATAGTCATAATTGCTTGCTTAGTATCTTTATTTGTAGATTGCAATTTTCAGTGTGGTAGTTCCTTGGTGGAGCTTCATTCCAATGAATATATTATTGAATGAGTATTTCATTTTTTGAAATCACACACACACACATACACACACACATGGAATGTGTATATATACATGTACATGTGTATATATGTATTTACATTTGTTATAAAACAATTGTTAAGTAATATGCAGTAATTTTCCACTTTCAGAAGTCCCCAGATATGCTAATTTTAATAATTGATATTGTGGGTATCTGAAGATATCTTATATAAAAACATAGTGGTGGTATAACAATTAAACATGAGCATGCTTTTATTACAGAAATTTAAAAATCCTCTAAATTAACTCTGTTGGATGGGATGTGAACCTGGATGTTTAAGGCTGACATATTGCTCCCCCTTTAACAGCCTGCATCTAGAATCTGTCCTGGATGTGAGTAAACACTTGAATGGAGTCAATCATTTGGTGAAAGTATCATTTAGTGAACTGTGTTTGCAATTTCCTAAATGGCAGCCATGAGGCCCTACTGTAATTGCAGTTCCTCCCTAACTGCTGGGAAAATATCTACTAATCAGGCCTAGAAGCTTTTATGTATTAACACCATTTATAAGGGAAAAATAACTTTAATTAAAAGTTAAATGTGTTTGAGGATAGAAAGATCATTCCCGAATCCATCTGTGTGTTAGTCTGTATAATCTTCCTTCTCTACATTAAATGGCAGAGACTGATGGGTTTGGAGCTGTGAATTGCATTAACATTATGCTGCAGTAAATGCGGAGCAGAGCAGATGCTTCCAGTTCTGTGTGCTGCAAAAAACATTCTTGCAAAAATTACTGGAAGAGGCAGCACTGGCACCCTGATGGAGACCTATCCCCTAAACCTGTCTTATAGCAGCTCATACCAAGACAAACTAAATCCGCATCAATGATCATTCTTGATAGCTGCTTGAATGAGCCTACTATTCTATTACCAAATATGTAAGCAGGGACGTATCTCTTACATACAGCCCACGAAACTCAACATAACTTTCTTCCAGTCATTTACCACTGTACTTGTTACATCAAATCCCATAAATTACAGCATGGCTTGTGTATTTTCTTCCAAGTGCAGAAGATCTCTAGGTTGAGCAGAGAGGTATATGCTTCCTTTCTCTCCTTAAATGCCAGTCCTTTGACAGAACTTCATCCCAGAAGAGGTTTTATGCCTCCTGATCACATTGTTATATTGGGGTAGTTTTCTTGGTATTGTTTTTACTTCTGCAATGGTTTCTTAACTGTCACTAGATTAATGACACTAACACTTAACATTATGTTAAGACTCCTCATATGCATCTTCATTTGGATCATATAATTATGAGGATGGAGAAGGCTGTACACTGCATAACACATTCATTGGACTTAAAGTATTTTCTGTTACTTCATTCTTGAGGAAGACAGTTAATCATACTCTAATGGTATCTAGAGCCTTAAAATTCATGCCAGAAATAACTAGGGTCAGCCTTATTTGCTCTTCTTTTTGTTGGTTAGGCTAATAACTCTTGCTGTCTGGCACACATAATAAACTGTGGAACTCTCTGCAGGTACATGTAGTCACTGCATCTCCTAATGCATGAAGATGGTACTGAGATTGCTTGCTTTCGTACTTGGTGAGTCACATGAGGTGAGGCAACTGAGATTAGATCACACATGTGTTTGAATCAATACAGCATCATTTTCAGTTTACATTCCATATCAGAAGAATGTGTGTGAATAATATTTAAGTTACTAAAACAGTAAAAAAAATTATGCACAAAAGTGGGTGTTGAGAATATAGTCTCATGTATTCAGCTGAATTTATATTTTAACTCAAAAGGCAATCTATATAGTATGAAACAAAATTATATATTTTTATTTTTATTGTTTATTTTATTTGTTTACATTTCAAATGTTGCCCCCCTTTCCAGTTTTCCCTCTGTAAGCCTCCTATCCCATCACTCTCCTCCATGTCTATAAGGGTGCTCCCCCTAAATCTGGAATACCAAATTTAGAATTAAAAGACTTTTTTTTGAAAAAACTATCATTAATATAAAACTAAAATTGGAATTTAAAACATAACTGATCAAAGATTTTAAAAATAGAAATATAAAGATAGAATATAGAAATATCTATAGCATAAAGATCATTTCAAAGTAAAAGTTTAATGGTGCCTTAGTTAATCTTTAATTTGTATTAGAAAACATATTCAATAAAAGGGTGGATTTCACAAACCATTAAGCAAACTTTGAGTAAGGCTAAGAATGAAATATATTGCTGTTATTTTGTAATGGAAACTTAAAGTCTCACTTTGTGGTTGCTGTATGGCTGAGCATCTTAGGGTATAATCACGACTGCACAAGAACTGGGACATATGGATAATAACGAATTTTTGTTTTCTGGGAGACTTAGAAATTTGATGTAGAAAATACTTAAGCTTGTAACTATCTGCCAAAGACCATATTGCAGACATTCTGTACTGTTTGTGTTGCCTCTAGGCAACTCTGAGTAATAAAAGTGTTACATACCTTAAGGATGCGTATGTTGGAGATACTGTAAGTAAAGTTGAATTGATTGGCTGAACTACAATCACTGATACAGGCACCTGTGTGTATTGTAAAGAAAGCAGTACAGAAGGCAAGTTGTTTTACACCCATGTAAATAAATAAAATAAATAACACCAGTGACAATCTAGGTGAAGAATATGTGGAACTCAAAATAACTTAGTGCAATTCATATAGACCTACAAAGATGTGATCCTAAAAGAGTTTCAATAGAAATGGTGCAAGATCTAAACAGAATCAGCCACTGGGAAGGGGAGAGAACATTCTCAAAAGGAGAATTCTGCTAAAGGGCTTAATTTACAGATGACTCTCTGGACTTTGTCTGATGAATCATCTCAGCAATTTCTTAGATATGAAGACGGGTGTTTAAGGAGAACATCACCAAATCCTTTTGAGGTTTATTCATGTTGACTTATGATTCAACTTCTTACAAGCTGCACAGGACTCTTATTCTGTAATACTCATTCTGTGACAATAGGCATGTTTTCAGGACACAGGATCAGGAGAAGGTAAGTGACTAATATAGTAGGTGATTAAACTTAACTGATGTTAATGTTTGTTCCTAGAACCAATACTCTAGAATCTCAATGAAATGAAGTTAAACTTGATTACAGCTCAAGTTGAAATGTTTTACATTTCTAGGTCATTAAATTATTTGTGTGTTTAAAATTCTACAACTTTTCTCAGTGTTTGGAATAATTCAGAGCTCATATAAGGTGTATTGTAAAGACTTATTATTTAAGCTAATGTTAGAATTTCTCAGATGCAAATTAGTGTAACAAGAACAATTATGAGATAATTTGACATCCGTGGAAAGTGACAGTATATATTTATAAACCACATACAGAGATAGTAATTGCATGCTACTATCTGCTTCATATTAAGCTACATAGAGATATTTGATACATCCGTTATTTCTACTACATAAATAGAAACAAAACAGAAAATTATTGACATTATACTATATATAATTCCCATTTGAGAGTTTTAATAAAGTTGTCATGTCAGTTTGGGTTTATAAACAGCTGGTGAAGATACGTAGAGTTAGCACACTGGCATTAGCTCTCAGGTGGTGGAACTGACAGGAATGGTCCTGCTCCTGATCCCTCTGGAAAATTCTTTCTCAGCAAAGCAGCTTGAGCAGAAAGCCCTTTGGGGAAAAATAGTTACTCAGGAATTTATGTGGACTACAAATAACTTTGAGTGAGCTAATCATCACACCATCATAATGCTTTTTGGACTTAGTTGACACAAAATCCTGAAGCTAGATATTATTTCTTGAATGCTTAACATAGGCTAGTTTGTCAAATCATGTGTTAATCCACTATAAACATACAGCAAAAACTGACACTGTTTTCTAAAAGTAGAGTAGTGATAGATTCTAGCCCTAAACTGTATTTATGTTATAGGAGTTTCATTATCCAGAATGACAATTTACAAGTAGTCTCAGATTCCCTCTGATTCTCAGTTTGTGCCCTGAGATGTGGAGCAAGCTGGTCAGATCAAAGTACACACACACACACACACACACACACACACACACACACAGACCATCATATTCCAGTTCTGATCTAAAGTAACATGTGCTTGTATTTATTTTTATAAAAAGAAAATATTATCTCTAACATTATTCTCATTCCATTCTAACACTTACGGAAAGTTATTGAGACTTTGGATGTTTATGGATAAGGTTAAATAGTGATCAAACTCAAAAGAACTGATTCCACCAGTGTGTCTTAAGTTTCTGTTTCTGTGATGAAGCACTGATTACAACAACTTTGGGAGGAAAAGTGTTATTCCATCATATCCTTCCAGGTGACTCTACATCACAGAAGGCAGCTAAGGCACAAACTTGAGAGAGGAACCTGACAGTAAAATTGAAACCCAGATGATGACAGAGAGCTGCTTGGTGGCTTTCTTTGCAGGCTTGCTCAGCTTGCTTTCCTATAAAACCTAGGAACAACTGCCAATTTTAGCACCACCCACAGTGGTCACCATACATCAATCATTAATCAAGAAAATGCCCCACAGACATGTACGGGGGAGAATCAAACACAGACAAGTCCTCAGGGGAGATTTGCTTTTCTTAAGGACCCAAATGACTCTAGGTTGTATCAAGTTGACAGAAACCAACCGCACACACTGCCCTAGCAATTTTCAACTACTGATTACTCCTTAGTTAGGGATGGGACATCTCATCTACCGCTGTTCAGTACTTCCATTATCTGACTTAAGCTCCTGTAGACCTTCTATATGCTGTCATAACTGAATGTGATTTCACAGCTGCAAATGCCCCTATTGTATGCAGAAAAAAACCTGTTTTCTTATCGTTATTACTTCTTCTGGCTCTGCTTCTGTCCCACACTTAACTCTTCTTTATGCTACCAATTTGTTGTGTTATCTTTTGCTAGGCAACTATCACACATTGACATCAAAATGTGACCACAACACAGTGCCCAATATATAAAAATAAATGTTCTTTCATTCCTCTTTTCTTTTTTCCCTTCTCACTTCCTCTTCCTTCACAGTATCCCTGCATTTCAGGATGGTCTCAAAATCCCTGTGTACCTGAGGATGACCTTTATTTTTGTCATTTTGATTCTCTTGAGTGTACTATCACAACAGGCTTATACAGTGCAAGCTCTCAAACTCTCTTTCTCTTTCTCCTTGTGTATATGAATGAGTGATAGAGAGAGAAAGAGAGAGAGAGAGAGAGAGAGAGAGAGAGAGAGAGAGAGAGAGATCCAAATTACATAATCTAGTTGGCAGATAATAACACTCACTATTTTCATTTCCTATTTATGGTTTTCCAGTGATTTACAGAATGTGATCTGAATACATATTGAAACTCGAACTAAATTTTTTTTAGTAATCCCCAAGTACATTTAACAATCTAAGTGATACAGGAGATGTATTGATAGGCTGCTTACTGATGGTACAAGCTACTTGCCTCAATGGGATGGATGTTCAGTCCATATTTATATATGAAGTAAATATGAACATGTATATGAACAAATAAAAATAATTATTTTTTAATGTATAGACCTAATTGGCTTTAAAAATAAATATATCACAAAATAGGAAAGATCAACTTTAATGTGGAAGGATATTTTAATACATTTATATTATTAAACTTTTTATTCACTATGTGAGAAATGCAATATAATTTAGCTGATAACCTCATCTGAAATTGTTGAAATGCCTCTCAGGACTGAAGCACTGATTATCCTGGAAACTGGTTGTGTTGACATTGCGCACATTGGCAGTTTTCCTCACAGTCCTTTGTATATGAATTTGACTATTTAATAATCCTAACTACTTTCAGAATTATGGCAAAACAATACTATACATTTTTCATAGAACTACTGACTATCCTTCTTAAGAAATATTAGCAAGTGTATTTTAGTAGTTCAAAATGCCACTTCATGTTATTTTCACTTTGTAGTACTCTTAGACAATGGGTATAATGTTCTCTGCTGAGTTTTCTTCTTCAACGTTGAGTAAGTGTTCATTTCCCTAGAAGGTTCATTTTCATCACATCTTCTTGTCATAAAAATTCATTTTCACTGTGTCTTATTTATAGGAGCAGTACTCGCTATCATAGCTGGCTTTGTGCACTGACTCCCACTATTCTCAGGTTATACTCTAAATGATGCATGAGCAAAAGCTCACTTCGCTATTATATTTGTAGCATTTTCCCCTCAACACTTCTTAGGCCTATCAGGAATACCTTGACACTACTCAGACTATCCAGATGCCTATACCACATGAAATACTATTTCTTCTATAGGATCATTCATTTCATTAACAGCTGTATTAGTGATAATCTTTATGATCTGAGAAGCTTTTGCCTCTAAACGAGAAGTTTTATCAGTCTCTTATACATCAACAAACTTGAATGACTTCACGGATGTCCCCCACCTGATCACACATTTGAAGAACTTTCTTATGTAAAAGCAAAATAAGAAAGGAAGGACTCGAACCCCCTAAAATTGGTTTCAAGCCAATCTCATAACCTCTATGTCTTTCTTGATAAGATATTAGTAAAATAATTACATAACTTTGTCAAAGTTAAATCATAGAATAGAAACCTATATATCTTACATGGCATACCCATTTCAACTAGGCTTACAAGATGCTACATAAGACATAAAAAAATGAATTCATACAAGTTATGTAGATTGTGAAAGCTATAAAATGTTCTTTTCATAGATTTTCATTTGAAATAAGCTTTGAACCAATGGTGTATTGATAAACTATAATGAACAGTGTTAGATCAATACTCTTCAATCAATGAATCAACAGTGCTCACTTTCACATACTGCAGGAGCACTGTTGGAAATGATATTCAAGCAAGGAGGAAAAGATACAGAGGCAGATAACTAGCATTAGTTTCAAGATTGTGTTTATTATATTTGTGTGTGTGTGTGTGTGTGTGTGTGTGACCAAGTGCATGACACAGCATTTCTGTAGAGATCATCAAGGGTTGATTCTTCTTCTATCATGTGGGTCTCAGTGATTAAATTCATGTTCTGAAGTTTGGTTCTCACACCTTTATATGCTGAGTACTCGCACTACTTCCTGTCTTCATATTTTATTTTTGCAAGAGAATCTCTGTATTTTTCTTAGCACATTACTATTACCTTTATTCCAGGAGTATAAAAATTTCAGAAAGAGAGGGCTTATTTGGTGGTTAAAAGTGGGTACTGCTCTTTCAGAAGACTGAAGTTGGTTTCCTAGCACCCACATTTGGTGGTTTATAATAACCTATAACTTCAGCTTTATATGTAGACATCCAGTTTGATCGCATTATTTGTTGGAGATACTATGTTTGTCCAAAGTGTGTAGTTCTGGCTTCTTTATCAAAAGTCAGTTTTCCTTGTTGTATTCTTTTTTTTGTTTGTTTTTCAATATGAATATGAAATTTCCATTTCAAGATATATGTAGAATTTTGTTGGACTTCTGACCATATTCCTTTTTGTAGGTAACTTGCACATATACATAGAAGGATTGACAGTTAAATGATCAAGATGCTCTTCAAACATATATTCTAATACCAACTCATCTTTTTATAGAAAAATGTTATGATCATGTTGAGTGATAACCATTTAACTTCTACAGATCCTCTACAGATAAATGGCTACATTTTGTTGGACTGCCTAGTCTTTCTTATGCATTCATTTTAAATATTTATAATTAATCCTAATAATTGTACATATTATCTTAACTTAATTAAGATAATTTTTGTAGTCTTTTCCATTTTATAATATAGAATAAATTATTTTAGGTATTTTTGTCTCATTTAGATATTTTGTATATATTTACTGTATATATGGCCAATTCATGTGTTTTCACTTCTCTTTTAAGGAATACAATGTACTAAATATGAATATTTTCTACATTTGTGGAAATAGCTTTTGTCCAAATAAGTATAGAAATTTGGGATTTGGAAGAATGTTTTGTGATATATAAATAATGTTGGATTAAGATAAAAATGTTTTTCTAAAAGAATTTCAGCATCATTTTTAAAACTTTAAAAAGATTTACCTTTATTCATACCTATGTAAATATCAGACATGCGTGTGCAACATTGAATTCTCTGGAGGTACAGGTAGTTGGGCTTCATCAGACAACAGGGCTTGGAATTGAACTCAAGTCCTCTTAGAAATAAATGCTCTTAAACAATGACCACCTCTCCAGCTCTATCACATACTTATTTTTAATTTGCAGTTTAACATTTATTTATTTTTAGTGTTTTGCTTTTGCTACTTTTTTTTTTTTTTTTTTTTGAGATAAGATCTCATATATAACCCAGGTTGCCTGAAACTTACAGAGATCTGAGTCTGTGCTTCCAAAGTTCTGGGATTTAAGACATGTGCCACTATGCCTGGGTTTTACTTTTAAAATGTTCTATGTTTTGATTTGAATTTCTCTGATCACTAAGGACTTTGAACATTTCTTTAGGTGTTTCTCAGCCATTCGAGATTCCTTTGTTGTGAATTCTTGGTTTAGTTCTATACCCCATCTTTTGATTGGGTTGTTGGTGTTTTGGTGGTTACCTTCTTGAGGTCTTTATATCTTTCGGATATTAGCCCTCTATCGGATGTGGGGTCAGTGAAGATTTTTTTCCAATCTGTAGGTTGCTAATAGGTGACAGCACATGTTGGCAAGGATGTGGAGAAAGAGGAACACTCCTCCATTGCTGGTGGGATTGCAAACTGGTACAACCACTCTGGAAGTCATTCTGGAGGTTCCTCAGAGAATTGGGAATAGATCTACCCGAAGACCCAGCAATACCACTCTTGGGAATATATCCAAATAATGCCCCACCATGCCACAGGGGCACGTGTTCCACTATGTTCATAGTGGCCTTGTTTTTGATAGCCAGAAGCTAGAAATAACCCAGATGTCCCACAACAGAAGAATGGATACAGAAAATGTGACTCATTTGCACAATGGAATACTACTCAGCTATTAAGAACGAGGACATCCTGAGTTTTTCAAGCAAATGGATGGGAATGGAAAATATCATCTTGAGTGAGGTAACTCAGACCCAAAAGGACATGCATGGTATGTATTCATTAATAAGTGGATATTAACAACAACAAAAAAATACAAGTGCCCAATACCCAAGATGCAGCCCACAGAACTCAAAAAGATCAACAGGCTAAAGGGCCCATGTGAGGATGGCTCAGTCCCACTTGGGAGGGAGAAGAAACCAACCACAAAGTGGGGGGACCTGGAAGGGAAAGCGGATAGGGGGCTGGAGAAGGGTATTGGGTGGGGGAATAGGACTGAAATTCTTGAGGGCCAGTAGGAAGAAGGGAAACATGCAACCCCAGGAAGTAGGAGGTTGGGGGGACCCTCCAGAATATATCAGAGACCTGGGAGGTGAGAGACTCTCAGGACTCAAAGAGAGGGACCTTAGATGAAATTCCCTACATTTGGGAGAGGGAATTTGTAGAGCCCACCTCCAGCAGAAAGACAGGGCTTCAAGTAAAGGATGGGGTTACCATCCCACAGTCAAAACTCTGACCCATAATTGTTCCTGTCTGAAAGAACTGCAGGGATAGAAATGGAGAGGAGCCTGAGGAAAAGAAGGTCCAGCGACAGACCCAAAGTGGGATCCAGCTCAAGGGGAGGCCCCAAGGCCTGACACTATTACTGAGGCTATGGAGCAGTCATAAAAAGGGACTTATCGTGACTGCCCTCTGGGAGACTCAAGAAGCAGCTGCAGATATTTGCACCCGACCAATGGACAGAAGCTGCTGAGTCCTGTGGTTGAATTAGGGAAAAGCTGGAAGAAGCTGAAGAGGAGGGTGACCCTGTATGAGGACCAGCAATCTCATTTATCTGGACCCTCGAGATTTCTTAGACACTGGACCACCAACCAGGCAGCATATACCAGCTGATATGAGGCCCCCAACACATATGCAGCAGAGGACTGCAGGTCTGGGTTTAGTTAGAGAGAATGCACCTAACACTCAAGAGACTGTAGGCCCCAGGGAGTTAAGAGGTATGGTGAGATGGGGTTGTGGAATGTGGACATCCTCATGGAGACAGGGGGGCAGGGAGGAGATATGGGATGCGGAACAGTTGAAGGATGGACCAGGAGGGGAATAAAATCTGGAGTTTAAAATAAATAAACTAATTAATTAAAAAATTGTTCTGTGTTATTTATCATCCCTATTTAATAACAAATTTTGAATATGAACCTTCTCTTTATGTCCCAGTAGGGAGACTGAGAAAATTCTTATGTCATTAATTACTTCATTTCATTGTATCTGAGATGGCAGTGGTTTCCCAGGGTTCTTGGCCATGTGTGTGGAGTCAATCATTCATGTCCTTTGCTTCTGTCTTTAATCCTGTGGCTGTGCACAAAGATATATAGGATATTAAAATAGCCTGCATATGAATTCTGTTATTTACATGTAAATGACTTCTCTCTATCTGAATTTTAAATTTATATTTTTATAGGACAATTTAAAGTAGGAAGTAATAATCTGTATTAGTATTTCCAGTTATGGATTTTATATTTGTATTTTGTTTATCAAAGTCTGTTCAGTTTATATTTTAAACATGTCTATAGTTTCTCCATACAGTTTCACAAGGTTTGGTTTAGAATCTCTTAAGTTCTAGGATGCTATTATTAGAATGTTGAGATTAACTTTATATAGAGAGACAATTATATAAATGTCAGTCTGTCACTGACTTGAATGTACACATCACCAAATTTGTTGAAGAACTGGTGCATGGTTCACAAGCTCACTGATTTCCCTTTTCCTTTTCTGTGGGTATAAGAAAATTATACATCTGCTTATGCATTTATTTGGGAGTGACTTATATATTTTCCATGTTTATTCCAGAATATTATAAAATATATAGAACCTGAACCTTTGGCAAAATTGTTCATAACATACATGTTAAGAGATAACATGTCAGCTTAAAGAGGGAAAGTTTTATTTAGAATCCATATCTCTCTATTTACTAATGTCTTTAATATTTGTAAGTTTCTAAGATTATCTTTTATGCTTTGTTTATAGTTTTCAACTGAGCAAAGAAATCACAATGATAAGAGATACAAATAACATGGATTAATATTTGTTAAAAGTAGACAACCACTGAGATTTTTGTTTTATATGATAAGGACATTCCTTGTTGCAAGTTGTTATTTATACATGTAGTCTTTGAATTTGCGATTTTGCCTAGGATTATAGTTTGAAGCATAATTAATCAATTATTTTGATGATATTATCAATTGATATTTATACATGATATAATATAGTATATGATGTGTCATATAATGATATATGTTATGATACTATAAATGTAACATATTTGTAGTAATAATTAGTTTACTTTTAAAGAGAACATCTTTGAAGACTCAGGTAAATACCTTGGCAAAAAAGGTATAATTAAAGTGTGTCATGTAGTATCACACACATTGTATCATGGTTATACTCATTTTCTTTTAAGTATTTAAATATTTGTGACTATTTCTTTTAAATAGTCACAAATAAAGTATTTGCTATTTCCTTAACAGGTACTCATATGTCTTCTGAGAAAATGCCAAGGACAAACACATTTGCAATTGGATAAAGAATACATTTATATTTCTACTGATCAAACTTTTCTAAACAGAAGAATTAACATAACCTCTTATATATTCAAGTCCTGAGAGGTTAAATTTTGTGTGATAGTATATCATGGTCATAGTTTCTATGATGTTACAAAACATTCATTTAAGTTTTCAGAATAAATAATGGCCATGAACTTAGTCACGAGGGAACTTTATGTATATATAAACATATATGCATACATACTTATATACACATATACACATACAAATATACATGTTTTTCTCATAAAGCACACTTTCTAAGTCTGCCTAATGCATGTGCACATGCACATGTGTGTTCACGTGTGCACACACACCCACACACACACAGAGTAACACAAACTGTCACAGTATAATACATGAGCAAAAAGTGCCTCAGCACAGAGAACTTTGAATTAAATATATTCCCAAGACCCTGATCTTGTTTTCCACATTTGATTAATAATTTACTTCAATTAAATCCTAATTGCAATCAATAAAACTGCATTTATGTATGATACTGAAATTATCATATAAATAAGATACACTTGCTTTTAAGTATTTGTATATTGGTTAGTAATTTAAAAATGCTATTAGTGTTAAAATGCACTAATTTATATACAATCGTACATTAACAACACACACACACACCTATAATAAGTGTGATGTATAACATGTGAGTAACAGGAGCTAATTGTCAACAAATCTGTTTCAAGGTCTTTAAAGTACACCAGTGGAAATGCTGACGTTCCGATTTTTAAACTTCATAAGTTAACAGTAGTCCTTTTAGAATGCAGTGATTTAGACTTTACCAGAAATATATTTCTTTTTTTTTTAAATCACTCAGCTGTTTTTTTTTTTTTTCTTTAATCTTTTTTTACAGTCCAGTCTTTATCTCCCTCCTGGTTGGCCCTCTGACTGTTCCTCATCCCATACCTCCACCCTTCTACTGTCTCCAAAAGGATGTCTCCAACCCCCCACCAGACCTCCCCACTAAACCTCACCACTCCCTGGGGCCTCAAGTCTCATGAACATTAGGTGCATCTCTCTCCCTGAGGCCAGACCAGGCAGTTCACTGCTGTATATGTGTCCAGGGCCTCTTATGAGTATGCTGCCTGGTTGGTGGCTCAGTGACTTTTCTCTCTTTTCAATTATTTGAACCATGTCAATATCTGCATATACCTACCTGAACTAAAACAATAACAAGACAAAACAAAACAAAATCTACCTAATATATTACTATTTAGTAATCATTATGTAACCTATGTATAAATACAAATAAAGGAACCAAGTAACTTCAGCATTTTAATCACACAAAACTGCTGTAAAACAACTTCTATTCGACTGAGTAGTTAGTCTGAAGTACGTCTTATCTTTTATTGACTCTCACATGTTGCTCCTTATGGGGTTGTCTTGGTTTTCTTACATGACCTTGAAATCCTTCTGTGGGATCATATTAGGAACATGCAGAAGATGCTTCTGGGAGAGTTACATGCCAAGAAGGACACACACATTGTTATTTTTACAATTTATGGAGGTGATAAATATAGAATGTGTAGTAATATGTTTGATCATACGGTCAGTCTCGGGCACTATCCAAACTGATTATAGTGCCCTGCCCTGTGGTACTTACCATCATTGCTGCTTGCTTTTAATGTCAGAAATAAGTGATTCTCTGGAGGCAGGCTGCCTGCTCTGGAGATAAAAGTCAACCTTGGCTGAGTTAGCTTCCGGCCCATCCCTACCCCAGTGGCTGATTCCATGTTGGGATTCAAATTGAAATTTCTACATGCACTACCAATGCATTGCTGTACTGTGCTTAGAAAAAGAGGTAGTCAAGAGTCAGAGTGAGTCAAGGCTGGGGGATAATGCGGAGAAGAAAGATTAAGCAGTTCTTGTGGGTTTTAGACTAGAAAAATCTAATGGATACATGAAACATTTCCTTATTCTTGCTCATTGTCTATATTCTGAAATCTGGTATTTATTTATATTTTTAATTAATTTGTTTCTTCAATATCTATTTTTATTTACATTGGTTAAGGTTTTTTTTTTGTTCTTTGTACTTTTTAACTGATCACATTTGTGTATTAGTATTCTTAAAGCAATTTCCTATTTAAGAATAGATTCGCTTTAATATTTTAATTTTATATTTAGTACCCCAATCTAGCAAACATGTTTTCTATTGTAATATGGAATTATGTATAAGTCCCATATAAATATTTTAAAAAATACATCTTCTTAACATCCAGCAACACTGTGATGGTTAGACTTTAAGGTGCTCTGAGGTGAGACATCAAAGTCAGATTCCTCTGGCTTATCCCACATGTATCACACATATCATGAACAGAATAACAGGAGGGACCTCAAAGAACAAAGGCGCTTCCGCCATTTCCTGATTTCCTTTTGGGCAGGAAGCTGTGGTTCTCCTCCATCTTCCATGCTGTATTCTGTGTTTTTCTGTTATTTTTTTTTTAATCAGTCACCTCATCATAATCTCCCGACTAACACTCTTGGTTCATTTCCTCAATCTCAGGTAACATTGAACTTGTAAACTCAACAAACTAATTATGTTAGTGCTACTTGATTATTTGATTGCTATGATCAGATCAACCCCAGTGGTTTTCTGATATGGTGACCTAAGACAATAAAAGAGCTGAACATAAGGAGTAAAGTTAATTTTCACTTGTAATCCACATTATTTGAACAGTAAAGTTGAAAGTATTCATGCACTTAGTTCCTTTAATCTTAAAGACACTTAATGTCAGGGAGATTTAAAACTCCCATAGGAGAAAGAATGAGAATTATTTGGTTTCTTAAATTTCCTTTGTAGAGCCAAAGTTATTTTATTAGTCTCAATACATCCAGACTTTTATTCAGTCATGCATTCTTCCCCCATTTTATAATCTTATTCTTCATATCCAGGAAAAACTTGACTAAGCAAGTGTGCAGTGTCGACTTGGTTTTTTATCACCAGAGACTAGAACTCTTGAAGTTTAGAGAGGAATATGTAGGTACAGGGCCATCGTGTAGTGAGTCAGGAGTAAATGCTTGGCTTCTTTTTCATAAGCACACAGAGAAGCTCAGGTCCCCAAACTGGTCACTGAGCTAATGATTATGGAAGGATTTCTAGAAGATGAAGCAAAGTTTGACATTATTTTCCTACTTTAATCAAGAGGAAATACAGTAGTAGTAACATTTGGGAAGAGAGAGGCTCTAGACACTCCAATTCTGAGTATCTTTGTATTTGTTTTAGACAAATTTCCTTCACGTAGCTCAGGGTTTCCACAAATTCATGATCTTCCTGTTTTAGAATACTGATTGCTGGGATTACAGGTGTGCCCCATTATGCTCCACACATCTTTTACATTTTGCCATGAGGTGAGAGCAATATATCTTGCTATGTCATTGCAAGAGCCCCCAAGTAAAGAGCCCTGACTTGAGAACCTCTCAGGTTTGCTTCTCCATTCTGGTCATGGGGTGTCAGGATCCAGTCCAGGCTGTAGCAAGACTCAGAAGCTTCCGGTAGCCAGAGAATCCGTGCAACCCTATTCACAGAAATAGTCACTGCTCATTGCAGCAGATGTTTCTGAAGATGTGAAACAGGACATGGTGTTTCCAAAAGTATATGAGCATTAACTATAAGTTCTTGATTTAGAGAGGTATTGCAACCATTCAAGCCCAACCATTTGAATTTGATTGCCAGAACTCACACAAAATGACAATAAAATCTAAATACAATGTCATGTGTCTGTCATCTTAGCACTTTTATGACTAAGATGTGAAGCAGATACTGGAGAATCCCTGGAAGCTCACTAGCCAGATAGCCTGGCATGTATACAACACAGTGACAGAAAACAGGATAGACCCTACCTCATAGTGAGAACTGACTCTCAAATATTATACTCTGATTTCTACACCTTTGCTGTGACAAGTACACACACACACACACACACACACACACACACACACACACACACACACGTGCACTATATGTTTTAATCAAAAATGTTTGTAGCACTCTGAGTAACAAATCTTGATATTCTTATGTAGTTGCAGAGTGTGCTTTTTTTTTTTTTTAACACAATATTAGTGTTATCTTTCTCTTTTTGGAGAGTACAGCATGTATATGCTTACATATATATATATACATATATATATATATATATATATATATAGTGTGTGTGTGTGTGTGTAAAAGTACACTTATATTATGTGTCCTGTTGAGGTCAACCTCGGTTATTGCTCTTCAGATATCATCAACTCTCTTTGAATTAGGGTTTCCTACTGGCCTGCTACATCATGAAGTAGGCTTACTTAGACAGCCAGCAAACTCTGGGGACCCTCCTTGCTTGAATATCCAGACCCTCATGTTTCTTCTCCTCCACTGCTGTGATTGTAAGTACAAGTCACATACCTGGCTTTGTACATGAGTGCTGGGTATCAGATTCAGGTGTTCATTCTTGCAAGGCAGATGCTTCACTGACTAATCTGTCTCCCATCATCACCTACTAATCTAAAACCATTTTTGGGGCAGAGCTATCAAATTTCTGATTTGTTTTATGAGATTAGTAACAGTATCTTTAAAGTACAATTAAGAGATTTGATAGCATTTTATTTCACATATTCTTGTATAAATGTTTTCCTCATCTTGTGTATATGTGTGTGTGTCTGTGTGTGTGTTTGTGCCCATTCACACATGTGTGCACATATGTATGTGGACAGTTGTCAAATGTCTTCTTCAATTGCTCTCTACTTTAGTTTTGCAAATAATTTCTTTTCACCAAACCTAAAACTCACTGATTTGCTGTACCAGAGGGTCAAAATCTTTTGTAGTACTGGTGTGTGTGTGTGTGTGTGTGTGTGTGTGTGTGTGTGTGTGTGTGCACGCGCATACGTAATGTTTTCTGGCTGTTTCTAAATGTAGCTGCCAGGGCTTGAAGTCAGGCCATCATCCTATGTACAGCAAGCACTTTATTGATTGAATCATCTCCCAATTCAAATTTCTTGTAACCTGTGTATGCAATTTGTATATTGATCAGTATACTATGCATTGAACCCCAGGCCTTGTACATATTATGTACACACACTACTACTAAGCTATATCCACATTCCCCAAGATTTGAGCACATTTAAAAATATAAAAATAAGTTGGTACTTGACTAGACCAAAGAACTGTTTCCCTATTATAAGTATAAGTGTTTTTGTAAGTATGACCAACTCTTAGCTTTTATTTATCCTGTTATCACTGAGCACATCAATGCTTTTTGGATAAAACCAAAACACACACTCTTAGAAGAAAATATAATATTTTGATATTTGTCAGCTTAAATACATTCTTGTCATACTGGTTGAGGGATGACCTTTTTATGTTCTTTCTGATCGTCAAGAGATCTGATTTTCTAATTACACAAGGGAAGTACACACATCCTGTTCTGTGCTGCCTCTGGGGTCTCACTTTGAGCTTCGCTGACTTCTTTTCAAACATGTTCTTCAAGCTGTTCAAATTAGTCAAATTAACTTCTGACATCCCATGCAATCAGAGCACTAGAAGGAGTCTTTCATGTCCTTATGAAACTAACATCTAGCTTTGCTTAGGTAACTCAGAAAGGGACAGATTTATAACCCAATTTATTCAAGTTTGTACTGAAGGATACTGCTTTACTTTTGCTGCCAAATATTTCTGCCTAGGGTGTCTTTGTTTGTACATGCAAGCAAGTGTGCCTGTTTGTGTATATAACATAAAAGTTTGGTATATACATCATATACATATGCACATACATATACATCAGATATATAGATTATTTACACATACATTGTATACACATATACATACACATATACATTCAGAGAGTGAACAAATATTAAGGCCAAAAGAGAGACACAGAGACAGGAAGACTGGTCTTCATACTCATAGCTAATCACATCCAATTTTCCTGGCTAGCATTTGCATCAACAATTTTGCGTTAACTTTCCTGGACCTGTATCTAAAGATCCATCTGTCATTTCTTCAGTGAACTTTGGTTATAGTTTCAGTGTTTTTCTAGCAGTCTTTTTGTGGTTTTGGTGGTCCAACAGGACTCTATCCTATAGTGAGACAGACAGAGAATCAGAAAAGGATGGAAGTAGAAATCTGACCGTACTCTGGTGATGACTCTGTCAAAATAATCAAGTCCCTAGTCAAATCACTTGTCTTAGTCTGTGAGTTAGGAAACATGAACGATGCCTTTCCAGCTTCCTCTTCAACACAAATCACTTCACATTTATTCTTCCTCATCTACAATGTAACTACAATAACGCTGATGATGTCGCAGGGATGTGAAAGACTAAACAGTGCAAGTGAGCAACATTCTGTAAGCACTAGCTACTTTGTGGTGAGATGTAGATGTGACAGATGCCTAGACACCGGAGGCTGAGAGCCTGTGTGTAGAAGCGCGTTCACTAGGTGGAGAAAGTGGGATGATTAAAATACTTCCAAAGTACAGTGTCTAACAGTCAAGCATTACCTCAGCAATTACTTAAATTAATTCAATAAAAGATTCCATTAATCAGTCATGATAACCACATTTTGGGTATTCAATATTTACACATGTTCACTATCTACAACAAGAGAAACATAGGTAAAGAACAGGCTTTATCATTGCAGGAATTTATACAGGAGAGATTACCTTGAATAGAAACCTAATTAGGAAGTCAGGATGGTAAAGATCAGTGAGTGCTCACCATTCCCAGGTAGTAGGCTGAAACTTTAATGAGTTTAACTGATATTTGGATAGAGCATTGTTCTTTCAATAACTCATTATTACTATTCACTTTTTATATCAGAGGAAACTGGGACTCTTATACTTTGTAGAACTGCTCTTTCTTTGCATGGTAGTGTAGGCTCAATTTTCTGGAGTTGAGGCAGGTGGATTTTGAGTTTAGGTGAGACATGATTATGTAGCAAAGGGTACTAAAATGGGAGAAGAGGGTGGAAGTGGGGGAAAAGACAAGACATGACTTCAGGAAACTTAGTAAGCTATGATCTGGGAGAGTGATCACACAACTGTCCATCTTCTTCTCTTCTTTTCCTTTCTTCTTACTTTTTTTCTCCTGTAGCCCAGATTAGCCATTAACTAACTATACAGGATCTTAAATTTGTGATCCTTCTGCCCCCACCTCACTAGTGGTGGAATTATAAGCCACCACCACCATACCTAGCAGTGAGCCTGTCCCCCCTATTTAGTTCATTTGTTATATCACCTGTTATTATGATTGCAATTAGATAAAGATTTCAAAAATATTTTCAACTCTTTCTAAGCCAGAGGCACAAAATGTCCAACTTTCCCAAGTCATACTTGCTATCTTCAAGAAATAGAAATCAAACACCAGCTAAGAAAAAGAGGGAATGAAGGAAGCCTTACACATAGCTAGTGAGAGAGTCGATTGGAGCAACCATGGCAGAAAACACTTTGTAGATTCCTCAGTAACTGAAATTAGAGCTTCTATATGGTTCTGGGAACCAAATGATTGAAAGTTAGCATCCCAAAACCTGTTTATTATAAGTTCTGCAATTAGTCTCATTGTTCATCAGCAGAAGAATGGACAAATGAGCTTTAGGTCAGACATAGGATTAAAATTAAATAGAAAGGTGATTAAATTTAAGATCATAATGTTTAGTGACATATGCCACACCTAGCAAGACAAATATCACAAGTTTTTCATCATATATTTCTATTTTCCTATCTATCTATCTATCTATCTATCTATCTATCTATCTATCAATCTATCTATCATCTACCTATCTATCTATCATCTACTTATCTATCTATCTATCTATCTATCTATCTATCTATCTATCTATCTATCATCTATATTTCTAATACCATTATCTGTCATCTATTCACCTATATTTATCCATCCCTATCTATCTATCATCTATCTATCTATCTATCTATCTATCTATCTATCTATCTATCTATCTACCTATTTATATGTCTATGATCTATCCATCTAGATATCTATGATGTCTACATATCCATCTAGAGTATATATACTATATGTACTTATGACTATATATTTTTCTTTTTATTATTTATCATCCATCTGTTTGATTATTCCGTAAGGACAAAAAGTGGGGCTATATAGGAAGAGGAAAGGAATAGAAGACAGAAGACAAGAGAGGGTGATCCATGGTGAAAACAGGAAAAGTATATGATATACTTAAGTTAAAGTGTCTAAATAAAGCCCACATTTTAATACAATTAATATATGCTAGTAAGAGCTTGGGCCACAGGGCTCCTCAGCCAATTAGCGCTGGGAGAAAGCTACCCTTCCAGGAGCTTGGAAAAGCTGGGAGTGGGGCCAAGACAAGCTTCACTGCTCAACAGGAACTGCCCCGAACCTGCGGGACACAGGGACTAAGGTAGGCAGGCATAGGAACACTCTGGTTCCCATCTGCAGCAGAAGACCTCTGCCCAGGCCACCAGGGTTCCATAGCCAAGCAGCGCTGGGAGAAAGTTACTCTCCCAAGAGTGTGGAAAAGCCCCAAGTGGGGACAAAACGAGCACCAATGCTCACTGATTCTGCCTGGAAACCGCAGGCCACAGAGACTGAGGGACAGGAAACTTCCGGTCTCCATCTGTGGCTGGGGACCTCAGCTTGGGCCATAGGGCTCCATAGCCAATTAGCGCTGGGAGAAAGCTACCCTCCCAGGAGCTTGGAAAAACCAGGAGTGGGGCCAAGACAAGCTCCACTACTCACCAGGAACCGCCCCGAACCTGCTGGACACAGAGACTGAGGTAGGTGGGCATAGGAACCCTCTGGTTCCCATCTGTAGCAGTGGACCTCTGCCTGGGCCACTAGGGTCCCACAGCCAAGCAGTGCCGTGAGAAAATTACTCTCCCAGGCCCTCAGGACACAGAGACCGAGGAGGAAAAGTAAGGGACAGGAACTTTCCTGTTTCTATCTGTGGCAGGAGACCTGTGCCTGGGCAACCAGGGTTACATAGACAAGCAGTGCTAGGAGAAAGCCACCCTCCCAGGAGGGTGGGAAAGCCATGAGTGGGGATAAGACAAGCACCACTGCTCACCTGGACCTGGAGATCTCAGCCTGGGGCACAAGGCTCCAGGAGAGAGCTGGTATCCCAGGAGTGCTGACACACTTTCGAACATAGGCAAAACCACCACTTCTGTTCAAACTCACTGGATCAAGAGGGACCCTTGCAGAGCCATCAGGACATAGAAACCAAGAGACAGCTGGGCACAAGATCCTTCTGGTTTCTGTCTGCACCCCAGTCTGACACGGTACCACAGCACTCCAAACCCAAACACCTCTCAAAGAGAGCTGGTCTTCAAGGAGTATTGATACAGAAGCCTGCAGGAGAGGCAAGCCATAGCCAGACAGAGTGAGATCAGCTAACATCAGAGTTAATAAGATGGCAAAAGGCAAGGGCAAGAATCTAAGGAACAGAAACCAAAGCTGCTTGGCAACATCAGAACCCAGCTCTCCCACCACAGCAAGCCCTGGATTCCCCAATATGCCAGAAAAGCAAGACTCAGATTTAAAATCATTTCTCATGATGATGATAGAAGACTTTAAGAAAGAAATTAACACCCTTAAAGAAACACAAGAGAACAGAGGTAAAGAAATCGAAGCCCTTAAAGATGAAACGGGAAAACACAATCAAACAGACAAAGAAAATGAACAAAACTATCTAGGAGCTAAAAATAGAAATAGAAACAATAAAGAAATCACAAAATGAGACAACCCTGGAGTTAGAAAACCTAGGAAAGAGATCAGGAGTCATAGATGCAAGCATAACCAACAGAATACAAGAGATAGAAGAGAGAATCTCAGGAGGAGAAGATACCATTGACAACATCGACACAACAGTAAAAGAACATACAAAATGCAAAAAGTTCCTAACACAAAACATCCATGAAATCCAGAACACAATGAGAAGATAAAACCTAAGGATAATAGGTATAGAAGAGAGTGAAGATTCCCAACTTAAAGGACCGTAAATATCTTCAACAAAATCATAGAAGAAAACTTCCCTAACCTAAAGAAA
>CM052715.1:67792319-67824160 GCA_028551405.1 Uromys caudimaculatus
GGAAATATAGGAAATGTAAATAAAGTATCAAAAATTATACACACACACACACACACACACACACACACACACACACACACACACACTAGTAAAATCTTTAAAATTTTCCATGTAGAGTGTCTGGCCTGTGAGTCAGCAATCTAGACGTTAACATAAGTGTTAAAGACAGTTCTATGGATCTTAAGTCGGATTCTTTTCCAAGTGTTATCATCAAGTTTATCTCCCTCAAACATGTAGGCACAGACTTTATTCTCGATAAATTTGACCCTTACAACATCCACAGTCAAACATTTCCTGAGTACAGTTAAAACAGAATACAGTCATGACTCTTTTTTCCATCCTAGCAGAAACGGCAGGCTTGATGAAGCATCATGCTGAGCTAGGCCTCTGTTTTTGTCTCTCTATCTTTCATTATGTCAATAGTAACAAGTGTTTAATTATTTGGCGTACTCATGTTTTGACAGTGCTGCAAATATTCTAACATCAATCATGCTCGTGATAAAATTAAGACAATCAAAGCTGATTATTGGTCTTCTGAAGGCAAAGTGTTCTTTTCAGAGCATTAATAGTTTCTTCAGAAGACAATGCTTTCCTGTTTCTGCAATCGGCTCTTTATTGGCATATGTCAATCTCCTTCACTCTGAACACCTTCCTTGCTATTTTTAAGTGACATTTTAGTGCATGTGACTCATACAAAGCTAATAATGCTTTTCATATTCAGCTCAACTTGATCTAATAAACACACAAATGCAGAAAATTAGCAGCATTTGTGTGAAAACAATTTAGCGGAATGACATTGTACCTAGAGAATTACTGCTTCGATGTGGGTTACAAATGTCTCTGATTAGTTCTATCATCCTATCAATCATATTCTGTGATATTGTTTCAAAGTAAGAGGGAAAAATGATGTTGTCACATAAAACACAGAACACTGTTTACACTTCAGTAAAACTGTGCACTAGCCATATTTTCCAGAGCTGTCTAACCATAAAAGAGACATGCCATTTATTATCATATCAAAGAGTAACAGGCTAAGAAAATTATTGCTGAAAAATTTAAAGTGATGTATAGAATTCTTGCTTTCCATGTGTCTAGTCAATAAATGATTGACTAACAAGTATAATTTTCATACCAAATGCTGCTCAATGATCTTGTATTTAACGTTGTGTTTACATAAATATCCCTTTGATCACAATGCTGTTACACAGAATGTCATTGTCACATACTATATTTATGTACTTGCAGAAAATTTGAGAAGGAATTTCAACTTGGTTGCTGCCTATGTAGTATTATAAATAGAATCAACTTTATTTTTGAAGAGAACCTATTAGGTATGGTTGAAACAAGTTTGATACAATAAATTAATCAAAATATTTATATTTATGCTCTATAGACAAGGAAAGTTATATAAGTTTTAAATGATTGCATGCTCTAACATCAGGCAAGATGATGAAGGAATTAGTATTTGAAATGTCTAATTTTGACATCAGAGAGATAGAGATAGAGAGATAGAGAGAAAGAAAGAATTGATGAATCATATCATAATTAAAAATAAAACACTAAGAAATTTATAGCTACAAAAATGTAAATATTTCTATGGCATAAATTATTAACAATGAAAGAGTATCTAAATGGAGATATTTATTGGCAATAAATGAAGCCAACCTTAACCAGAACTTAGTGTGAGACATTGAGAAACACAAGTAGTTGTGTGTTTACTCTGAGAAGTTTAGAAGCCATAAATATGAGTAAGTAGTTTGAGCCAAGATGAGAGAAATAAGTCTGTAGTCACAAGTCATCTGTAGCTTGGAAAAGGATATTGTTTGTTGGGTTCTGAAAATGAAGAGAAACCACAGGGAGGCAAAAACTAATGAGTCCTATCACCTGCCATCACTAAGAGTTGCCATTTCAACAAACAAGTGACCTAAAGTGATCTCAGTACAGGTGTTGGAAGTCCATGATCATAGGATCTCATGCTTGGCTGTTTCTGAAGCTAATGAAGGTAACTGGGTTCCTGAAGTGGAAATTTCTGGTTTAACAACTCAAGTGTGTCATGTGATGCTTTTCTGGAAGCTGACTTGTGAGAGGGCATGTGATATTTTGCTGGAAACAGAAACTTGAGAGGGCATGTGATGTTTAGAAAGGATATAAATGGAACCCCACAAACACTGAGAGGTTGCTGCACTGTGCAATGCTTCACTGATCTTTCCTAGTTTTTACTTCATAGAAAGAAATTCACCAAAGAACTTCTTGTGGTATTCTAACTGATTTGGCTGCTTCTGCTGACTTGTGCTGAATTGGTTGAGCCTTGCTGTTTCAAGTTGCTGTATCAAGTTGCCACTACTGATTCATGTTTGGTGTTTGCTATTGAATTGGTCTGCTGGTATCCTGAGAACAAAGAGTGGGATTGCTCCAAGGAACTCCTTCTAAACAGGTCTACAAGACTCTTTCCCTATTAACCTTCTTTTCCCCTATCTCTGCTCAGTGGGTTAGAAAGGAGGTTGAAGCATTGTAGAACCCTAAATGGAGTAGGACTTGAAAATGATCTAAGCCTACAGGTTCCAGTGTCTGCCCTGTGTTTAGCTTTGTTGATCATGTCTCATCCTTTCTTTTTCATGGATCTCCAAGTCTCATACAGAATTCTCCTTCTGTGCCAGGAATTTTGCAATTTCTCAAATGATAACCATCACCCATTTTCAAGAGGAACTTACTTTTACATCTTTTTTGGTTTCTTTTATAAATCCTCTGGGAATCCAAATTAGGCCACACTAAGAGTACTGTACTTTAATGGTGCTAGAAAACACAGTTTAAACTGGGACATGGGAAGATGGAAGGCTAAATCCAGAGTACTAGAGAATATAGAAAAATTTAGAAATCCTCTTGGAGACCTTTGCCCTTCTCTTTGATACTCTGAGCAGATTGCAGCCACCTCCAAATCAGCCATTTCATGAACAAAGTATATAGCACATACTTCAGACAAAATGTAAGAGGGGGGGCATTAGTCTACATATTCAACAACAAATAAGCATACATTCTGCAATTGAAAATGACCCATGTTTATTAGCCCCAGGAGCCCATTGGCTTGGTATAATGCAGGAATTAATTTTTATGATGTATTTGATTCTCTGAAACTGAACATGGAATTCCAAGGCAATTTTTAAATGTTCCCTTACAACAATATTCACAAACAAAACTAATATTCAAAATCAGCTTCATTTTCTTAGATTAAATACATTAAATACATTGAATAATATCTACATCTTAAAATGACTAGGAAAGTAATAGATATGTCAAGTCATATGTCTGTGAGCTAGTCTATATATTTAGATATAATTCAAGAGGAATGATGAAATGTAAAGTCTGTAGAAAAATGTATTTACTGTTTTAGAGTCTGTAACCGTGTTTGGGAGGAATGAAGAACTTGAATTCTAACTGGGTCCTTTAATAAAATGAAAAAATTTGGATGCAAGTCTTCAAACTCAGTACAAAAAACATCAACCATTTGAAATGACTAGAGACAGACAATTAGAATTTAGTTACTTAATTGATTTTTTTAAAAATTAAGATGTCATTCATGATTATTCATATAGAGAGTCTCCTTCCCTATCTAAGTTCTTGGACTGCCCAGCTTCTGTAGCTGTGGCCCTTTCTCAACCTTTGAAGCAACTGACCACACCTGATTCTGACCTATGCTTCTGTTAGCACATCTTTTCATCTTGGTTTTTGCCTCTTTCACATAGAGTTACTGATGCTTAGAAGATTAAATGTGACCCTACTACGTGATTTGGAATAATCACCCCATGCCAAAGAGATATACTACTTACAACAAATGTTGATTTCAGACACGACTGCCCCCTCACTCCCAGGATGAACACTGCTAGTAGATATTGCTGATATCTATATTATATTTTTTTCAAGGAAAATAGAAAACAGCATTGTCAATGATAACTGTCTTATTGACAATGAACTGTGGATGAAAGTAACTACTCCCAGGTTTTGGCAATGAAATCATCTAAGTGATTTCTAAGTATACCACTTAAACCAATGATGCCAGAGACTGGGCAGCAGGTACAGAAGAATCTAATTTAAACACTCAAGGACCAAATCTTACAGGAGACTTCTCATTTTCATCATAACCTTCCTGCATATGTCTTTAAGATACTTTGTATATGAAAAATAATTATTGGAAATTTAGCTAATGATATTTTGATTTCACTGCAGAAAAACTTACTTTTTAGGATTTATATATTCTTTCAAATACATTTAAAAATTACTGTCTTTCATATGTTTGAAGTTAATGTTTAAATGTTTTATAGCAATTTTCAAAGTTATATATGATATGCTTTCTAATGCTTTAATATTAGCAATCATTAGATAAATATAAAGTATAATTTTAATTTGTAATGGTTTAATCATATTTCTCTTTCACAGAACTAAAGAGCAAAACAACTTGATGTCTATCATCACTCATGCTAAGAAAATAAATAAGTTAGCTTTCATTACCTCAATTTCTGTATATTTGCCCTATTTTATTCAGTTAATGTTTCTGCATTAATTTTCTGAAGGTAATATTTCTAAAAAATGCATCAATGCTTTGTGTTATTGCTAATATAAAATTATTTTCACATAAAAATATTATATACTAAAATATCTCTTAAAATGCCACATAGACATTTGGAAGATTTAGTAACTTCTGTTACTTTTAATAAAGACAAGACAAGAATGATTGAAATGTATTCCATGTCTGAAAATTTACCAGAGTGTTATTTTATTAAAAGCTTATCACAATGAAATGAATGTGACTTTACGTTTTTTCAATTAGTTCATGTATCAGTGTATGGTTATAGCTTACTACAAGAATTCAACACAGATGGCCTTAATTTCACTTTAATTTTATTTTTAATAATAAATGCCTTAACATGTTGAGCTAATTAGTAATTTTTAGGTCAGTGGCATTATTCAAGTTATATTTTCCAGCTCTATATTAGAATTTTAGCAAAAATTAAATTATCTATTATTTGCCAATTCAATTGTGCTTCCTTTAATTTCTCACAAAATCACCATAAATAATAGAATTCACCAAAATTGTACAAGAGTAAGTTAACCTGAATAAACTACTTAGAATGTCCTTCCCATGCCTCAAGAGACTAGTCACACTGTTGAAGAAATTAGGTGCCTGTGACTTAGGGGAGAATATGTGTAAGAAGACACTTAGATACTCTGCAGTGTGATAGTGATGCTAGGTCAGGCTCGCACCTGCAAGATCAGAAGGGAAACTAAAGTGAGACTTCCATTTGTGACTTCACCAAGTGTATCTCCTCTATCGAGGAGTCCTAAGAAGGTCATAAACTTTGAGAACACTCATCTATCAGCATTGACAGTATCCGGCACACTCAACATTTCTGCTATTCCATAGATCGTGCTCTTAGCTCCAAGTTTATACTGTCTGCCTTCCTCTAACTGAACATCTTTGCCAGGTCTCAAATACACAGTTCTTTCCTGAAAACCACAGTACGTTTCCAAACACCTTTGGAATTCTTTGTCTCTGACCCCTTTTCTTTTCTTCATTGTCCTTACAGTACTTTCTTATTTTAACTCTTGGAAATCCAATATATTCTATCCATTCAACGTTGTTTTCTTCCAAGAAACTTCTCAGTGCTCACTAAGGCTGCATTTTGACATCATAGTCAAAGATGTCACTGTGTTCCTCAAGTTTTTTTTAAATGCTTAGCTATCTCCTTCCAAGATGAAAGTATACACACTTTAAGCTTTGATGCCTCAGAGGCATGCTTGACCAGATGTGCAGAATACCACTGTGTCCTAATTTCCAGGATTTCAAGTTCTCCAATGATCCACAGTCTTGCTCTATATTCTTAGAACAGTTTTCCCAGCAAGAGTCCAAGACTACAATATCAGCTGGAAAATCCCAGATCAGATTCCTCACTTTTAAAGAAACGTACCCCAGCTCCATGACTTTTCTTGTGTCCTTCCTGTTGACTTCAATGTCAGCCTCTATCAAGCTCTACCACAGCACCTGCATCCATTATTTGTCACATGTTTTCTCAGTATCAGACTGTGCCTGAAATAAGGATCAGCAATTCTTTCTATTATGTTCCAAGTGATAAAAAATAATTTGGCTTAGTCAGTTGCGGTTTTAGAAAAATAAATTTGTGAAATTACAACTTACTTTAGACATAACACTCCACATTCTATCAAGTTTCTATTCTCATTAGAAAGGAAGGTAAAATATGGTTTGAAAAAAATGTGACTTGAGACAATTTGCAAGTTTTAAATGCAAATTGTAATTCAAATGCTAATATATACCAACAATAAAATCTCTTATTATTCAATTATATTTTTCTTAACAAAAGAAAATCAATTGTTTCATTGTCTTTTGCTTTCAAATTTGCAAGCCTCTGATAAGAAAGGAAAGAAAACGTGAAAACTAATTCGACGTATACAAAAACTACTTGATAATTTATATAGAAAGGATAGGAGAGGAAGGAGTGATGGAAGGGGAGAGAAGGAGGAAAAGGGAAGAATGGCTAGAGGGGGAGAGGGAGGTAGAGGGAGAAGGAGAGAAGGAGATAGAGGACAGAGACAGAGAGACATAGACTGACTCAGGACCTCTTAAAGGCTTCTGAATCATTTCTTTCAGAACAGTAAAGTGTTTCTCTACTTGTGTGTGTGTGTGTGTGTGTGTGTGTGTGTGTGAGATAAGTGAAAGAATATGAAGCAATTCACTAATGTTGGTCAAAGTCTCATTATATTCATCATAAAAACCTTGAAAAATCACATTTCTCTAGACTAATCTCTCATGCAAAAGGATTCTGGAGTTCACAGTTAAGCAGAATGTATTAAGTGTAAATCTCTCAAGATATAACTTTTTAAAGAGCATAGAACATTCGTAGTCAGAAATGAACTTCGCAGAATTCAAAATATTGCTGAATTTGCTCATTTTATTCAAGCTCAAAGGTCATGTTAAGACAAAGGAAATTTACTATGCATATTCTGACGCATTAGTAATAATGTGGTGCTACACCTTTTCATTTTCATTTTGTGCTCATCTTTAAGCCTCAAAATTTGGCTAAAATTTTCAAGAATTGCTTTATGAGTCTGTGAGGTATGCATTTTTAAGAGTAAAACCTATTACATACTCAGAGTTTTGGACACCGATCAGAAAACCCTACTCAAGTCATTCTTTATACCAGCTGTGTCTTTACTGACATATGGAGACACAACATGATTAATAAGAGATTATTAGAAATTGTAGCATTGGTATGATCTACTATTTCCTCAACAGGAGTACCCATGTTTAACATTTTGTTTTAATTAAAAAGGACATAATACTGGATATATACATTTTAAATAGCATATGGATAAGAAAATAGTATATAGTATTATGGTAAACACTATGAAAATATTTTGTAAATCCATTATTTTATTGGAACAAGAACTAAAAGTGAATTATTTCTCTCCTACTGTTCTCTCACTCTCTTCTCTCTCTTCCTCTTTTTTCCAGCCCTCCCTCTTTTTCTCCCCCCCAGTTCTCTTTCTCTCTCTCACTGTCACCTTCCTCCTTATCTTCCTGTCTCCCTGTCTGTTTCTTCTTCAAAATTATATATATACATATATATATATATATATATATATATATATATATATATATATGTATATGTATATATATGTAATTATTTTGGTTCCTTTCACTTTCAGTGTTATTAGAAATTTCTAAAACCATAGGATCAGTTACTCAATGACTTGATTTTTCTAGTATCTTAAGTCAGCCAATGTCACTAAAACCTTAATAAGATATAGTGACTTTTGTTTTACAAACTCTGCATCTTCTTAGGGAAGAGAACCAGTCTCTGAGACAGAACATGCTGCTTCTTTTGGGTTCATATGAACTCAACAAGTTTCTAGAAAACTCTTTCCCGACAGTCTCATAATGGGTCTGCATCTTGATAGTCTCCTCAAAAGGTATCCTGTGTTCTGACAGTCTCCTCAAGGGGTATATTGTGTCCTGACAGTCTCCTCACAGGGTATACTGTGTCCGGACAGTCTAATCAAGGATGGTACTATGCCCAGAATAGTGGTTATTCTGAAGTAGATAAGCCTGTAGACTCATCTGTCTTTATGTTAGGAGAATGTTATTAAGTAATCATCATGTTATCTAGTAAAAAATGAAGCTTTGTAACTCTGTGGTTTTGTATTTAACTTTTGTTAGAGAACAAGAGTTTCCTGTGAAGCTGGATCTTCCTCCGGTGCCAGGTATCATGTATTGACTGTTGAATCTGTAAGTGAACAAAATTTCTGATCCCTACACCACTGATGGATAAAACCTGTTTGCAACAAAGACTCTCCTGCATCATGTACTTATAAGATCCCGAATTTCACTCAAGAATGATGAGATCTGAAAGAAGAAAGTGCTCATTCACTTCTCTACATAAAACACAAAATACAATGTTCAACCACACATCAGCAGACAACTCTATACAAAAGGAACAGATAATCAGGTTCATGAGAAATGTTTAAAAAGCTATTCAGTAGATGCTGATGTGTAAGTAATCCAGTGGGATCGTATTTACTTGATATAGATCCTCCAACTCTTCTGTCATAAAAGGGGAGTAACTGTGGGCTGTAGCAGTTGACTCTGTAGGTCAGAGTGCTTCCTGATATTCTATTGGACCAGAGTTGGGTTCCCAGTACCCACATTCTGTGGTTCATAACCACCTGTAACTCCACCTCCAAGGTATTCAATGACTGCTCTAACCTCCACAAGTACCCCAAAACACATAGCCTATAACACATACTAACAATCCCCCCCCACACAAGAAGATAATATTGTGCTCTTATATCTTATCTTTAAATAATTATAAAAGACCCACACTTATAATACAGGCCACAGGTGCTATTTTTCTGACACAATGTATGTCAGTAGAAGGTGGCAGTATGATGGCATTTTCTTTTGTATTAGTGAATTTCTCATTTAGTGCAAAATGAACCTGATGCTCAACTAGACACATTTAAAGAATGTAATACAGAAGGTTTAATTCTGTATGTATGCATGTATGTGCTTTCATTTTTAATAAATATTAAAATTATATTTATAAAAAATGCAAATAAGAACACATAAATCTTGTCCTAGTTATTGTCTTTTGCTGGGATAATGTTAATGTTTGAGAAGAAATGCATCATTTGTCTTACAGATTATAGTCTACTGTGGAGGAAACTATGTAAAGAACTCAAGGCAGGTACTTAGAGGTAAGAAATGGAGCAGAGGCCATGGAGTAATACAGCTCCTTAGCTGGCTCTCAGTAGCTTGCTCACCTTGCTTTCAGATACAACTCAGGACTACATGCTTATAAATGGAGTGCCCATGATAAGTTGAGTGCTCTAATATGAATCATCAATTAAAATGATGTCCTACAGATATGTTCCCATATCAGTCTGATGGAGGCAGTTCATCATTTGAGGTTCCCTTTCCCCTGTTGACTAAAAGTTACCAGCATGTGCATGTGAGATTACATCTCTTATGTTTACGGTGTTTTCACATAAAGGGTTCTTCTAATATTTGCCTGATATTAGACCAGACAGCAGTGCCATGTATGTCTCATTTTAATGCTCTCTCGTGTCATCTTAGGTGGTAACAAGCTAGGTAGCTTTGCAATAATCTACTGAATTAAAGTGGATTCTTTGCAATCAAACATGTTGCAGTTACTTTTAGCATGTACATTTCTATCCCTATGCAATATTGTATGTGTGTGCATGTGTATGTGTAGTGAAGTTTCTAAAAGTGCATCTTTGCATGTTTGCCAATAGGAAGTCGATCCACACCTCGTGGTGTCATTCAGACAGACCAGCACACAGGAGAGCTGCTGACCTTGAATAGTAATGAACATAAGAAATGGAACAGAGTGAATTACATTTTCACCATTATGCAGGCAGATGGATTTATACTCTATTTCCACTGCTAAGAATGACATCCTTTGAAGATATTTATATTCTTTTCTAATCATGTGTTTGCTGAATGCCCATGTCCTGCATTCTGAGTCTATGAGCATAAGTGGTTAT
The DNA here is from genome assembly GCA_028551405.1 of Uromys caudimaculatus. Classification (NCBI taxonomy): domain Eukaryota; kingdom Metazoa; phylum Chordata; class Mammalia; order Rodentia; family Muridae; genus Uromys; species Uromys caudimaculatus. Next base: position 67,802,394 of record CM052715.1, read on the forward strand.
ATGACACTCTTGACATGTATAGATTGAAATACTGAAAAGAATAAGATAACTCTGAGATCTCTGATCACTCTGCTCTCCTCTGTCATTTGGCACACAGTGTGCTTATTAAAATGAAGTTAGCACCATCTCTCTGTGCTGGCTCACAAGCCAGTGTCAGCTTTGATTGCCTTGACCTATTTGCCATGTGAGTAAACCTAGAGATCACTTGTTCAATACTTAATTTGATAAGATAAATCCAAGATCTTCATATCAAAGGCATTTTTAATTATATAATACAAAGCTTCACATGAATTCACTTATGAAAGGAATATCAAATGCTCACTTAACGTATTCATAATGTCTGAGAAGCTATTAAACCAGAAGAGAACTAAGCAGGTTTTCTGATTATGAACATACATTACAGACTCTATTGCCTTATTTCAAATCTTCATGTGCCCTCCCAACATGAAAGTTCCCTTTCTGAGCTCACAAAGACATGCAAAAGAGGGAGAGAATGGTTACAAGCACCTATCTTGACCCTGTCACTGACTGCTCTTTGCTGTCTGACAAGCTCCACCTTTTCCTGACAGCTTTAACTACACCCTTATTTTCCTTAAGCATTTAAGTGTGACTAACTGTCAAGCTCTTAAACTGAAGTCAAATACTATTTGGGTTTTTATATTCTGGAAAATGAGAAGACTGTCAGAGAGATGAAACAAAAACCATAAAGCAAGTGAGAATTGGATACTTTCTGAATAGAGAAAAGAAACAGTAAGGGCAGCCTGAGGTAAGACAGCAGTGTTAGAGGCCATAGAGCTCACCCGGTGCTGGCAGGAGCTTGAGCACTTCTCTGATGTCTTTCCCATTCTCCGGATGACTTGATGGGGTGATGTAATTTTATGTCTCTAATGTGAAGAAAACTGAGGTACTGGGCTCCTGAAAATTGCTGCCAGTCATTTGTCCAGCAAGGAGAATCATTCTGATCTGACCATCTTTAGCTCTGTGATACTAAGAGCAGAATGTCCATGCAAGGCTTCTAGTCCTTTGCTTGCACAGAGCATGTGGCATGCCAGGCTAGAGAGAACTGACATTTCTGCTGATGGAATTTGAAACTCAAGAGACTGGCTGCATATCCTCAGGAAATATTTTCTGCTTCTGGTACTTAGGTCAGTTGTTCTGCTTCAATGTAAATGGAGACAATGATGCTTTAGTGGAGGTTTGGAAAGTTATTCTACTGCACATATTTTCCTCAGTTCTTGATTTATTGACAGCCAGTAAATAGGAATTCCTTTTGTTTCCTAAAGGAGAGATATCCAAGGCATCTTATAACTCTTTAACAACCATTCTAAAAGGTTTCCCTTATTTTAAAATGTGAGGAGTATTCCTGTTGGAATATGATAGGCGTATATGAAATTGCAGATGATTCCAAGATTAGTTTTCAAATTTTAGAAATATCATTAGAATATTTTCTACTGCATCCAAGTGGAATCACCATTGTGTAAAATGTATCTTAAATATTCAGTATCTTAATGTATCTTAAATAGCCCATCTTATAGTGAAACCTGTAAGAATGTTGCATAGTTTAGGCTGTGGGAGAAGTGGTCACTGTGGTTCCTGCTTATGGTGTTCCTGAGCTAAGGATGCTGAGACTGGTTGCCAAAGACTGAGCGAGGTGACATGAATTTGTTTTCTCATATTGGTGAAGGCTAGGCATAGGCTTGCTGAGTTCCTTCCTTCCTTCTTTCCTTCCTTCCTTCCTTCCTTCCTTCCTTCCTTCCTTCCTTCCTTCCTTCCTTCCTTCCTTCCTTCCTTCCTTCCTAATCGGATATTTTCTTTATTTACATTTCAAATGTTATCCCCTTTCCAGGTCTCCCCTACAGAAACTCCCTATCCCATCCCCCTGCCCCTACCTCTATGAGGGTGCTCCTCCACCTACCCACCCACACCCATCTTCTTGCCCTGGCATTTCCCTACACTGAGGCATCGAACACCCTCAGGCCTAAGGGCCTCTTCAGCCATTGATGTCCAACAAGGTCATCTTCTGCATATGCGGCCGGAGGAGCCATGGGTCACTTCATGTGTACTATTTGGTTGGTGCTCCAGTCCCTGGGAGCTCCGGGGATCTGGCGAATTGACACTGTTGCTCTCTCCATGGGGCTGCAAATCCCCTCAGCTCCTTCAGGCCCTTCACCAACTGAGTCCATCAGAGATCCAGCACTCAGTCCAATGGTTGGCTGTGAACATCTGCCTCTAAGATGGCTTTTTTTCTGGCTTGTAGAGGTCTGCCTTCTCACGATGTGTCCCCATGAACTTCCTTTCTGCCTGCAAGTGAAGAGAGAATGAACCCTCTCAAGTTCCTTTAAGGCTACCTAGCACCACCACGTTGCCATCTTATGGCCACATTGTATCTTAGTCGCACCTTAAAAGTCCTTCCCTATGAAGAGCTGTAGTATTTTGTAGAGAAAATGTCTTATAAACATCACCTGTTAATAAAAAAGCCGATGGCAAATGAGCTGAGGCAGGAAATAGGAGGTGGTACACTGGCAGGAAGAGAGAGGATTCTGGGTAATAGTAAGCGATAAGAGAGACGCATGAAGAGCTACAAGAGATGAGATGTAAAACAGCAGGGAGACGTTGAGGACATGCTAAGGAAAAAGCAGGCCAGGACTGAAGGAGAGGCAACTAACCACATGGTAGACAAAGAATAGTTTAAATGTGTTAATTAAGTTATGAGCTAGTCAGGGAATGAGCCAAAGCTTATGGCCAAGGCATTTAATAATAACTACTTAGTCTCAGAGTCATTATTGATGGGAACAAAGGAGCCAGGTAGAAGGATAGATTATTAAAATTATTTTTGCACTATTAGTCTAAGTGCCATTATCAAACAGCATCATACAACAGTATAGCACATTATATTTGTTGCTAATATAAGTTTGCAATCCTAATTGCTGAAGCTTACAATTTCTCATCAGTTGGATATATCTAGTGACAAGGCTTTAGAAGATGGAAACTTTTAACAATAATTTTTCATCTGTATTTAGACGTGTATCTGGAAAAAACAAAAATCCTTTTCTTAGTCACATGCAATACTAATTTTATCGTGAGGTTTCTTGAATCTTCACAAACACACTACTCAAAATCAAAATCAATTGTTAGAAACTGATGTTTTACCTTGTTCAGTATGATCATTTTAGAGGCAGCGACTGAGTTCCTGCTTAGAATTGTACTCTATAAACTCTGAGCACCACTTTCTTTTAGATTTGATATGAAAAGCAATCCAAGGAAGAGACGGATAGACAGAAGGATTTCGATGAACATTCCAGGAAGTAGATCCAATTTGCAGTTGCAATTCTTTCTGAGACCCATGGCCTGTCCTGAATGTGTCCGTTACATGGTGTTTTGCCAATAGGTGATAATTGCGACAAGGTCCTATTCACAGTGACATTAATTAGAGCTGCTCATTTCATTCTGTAAGAACTCACCTCACACCTGAGTCTGTGGCTCAAGGCACATCACAGAAAAGAGGACAGAAAGATCGCAAGAGTCAGAATACCAGTAGCCTTGTATAATATAGTAGTTTTTACAAATGGCTGCAATACCAAGACTAAAAAAATGGCCTTAACAATGGGTATGATAAAGTCGAAGGGGAAATTTTCCTGAAAGTCCCACCCTGTGTGAAAGAACAACTGGAAACTAATGACTGTGGAGAGGAGGCATAGCCTCCTTAGTGGCTGTCCGGTGGAGAATGGTCAGCTCAACTTTGGGATAAGACTCTGGACCTTGAAACATTAGGTTGGTTAGTATGGAAAGATCCATCTGTCACAGACATCAGTACTATATACTACAGCCCTTAGCCTTCATGTTTCCCCATGATTCATCAGGACGTAAAAGAAATCCTTTACACTCAGTATTATATGTTCTTCTATGTAACTTCTTGAGTTCTTGAGATAACAACTCTTTTAAGATGAAGTTTCTAGAATCCAGGAATCTTCTTTTAGTATCACAAAATTCTATATTTAGAAATGCTGTTTGTTTGTTTGAGACAGGTCTCCTACTTGGTTGCTGGCTTTTCCTTGGACTTATAATATTTCTGCCTCTATATCCCAAGTTTTTGTGACTGTAGTTCACTTCTTTTGTGACTGCAATCTGGCTTATTTAGTGTGGCAGGTGCATTTATGAGCAATTTGGTTTCAAAGAAGAAGTTGGTCCTTCATTAGCAGTGGGCTTATTTGTAAATTACCTCTCATGCAGAAATTAAAATTCAGCACACAACTTCTCAATTAAATATATTTGGTGTCCCCAGGGTAAATGAGAAGAACAAGACAACTTTATGTCTCATATAAGTAAATACATTTTTATGGTTGGCGCAATCATCTTTCTTTCTTTAAATTAAAACAAAACAAAACTTGCCAGACAATAAATCACTGAGAGTCCCTAGTCAGTAGAATACAACATTCCATCTGTGCCTTATGATTGAGTGGTTTGTCTAGGATAATATGAATATCAAATGTGGAGAATACTAAAACTTCTCTTACATTTTTGTAGAAAGAAAATCCCTAGGTTGGAGAGATGGTCCAGCAGTTTAAATCACTCCATGCTTTTTCAGATTACTGAAGTTCAGGTCCCATCTTTTAAATCAGGTGGCTCATAACCACATTTAACTCCAGTTCTAGAGGATCTGATGGCTTCTCCTAGCCTCTGAGGGCACTTGCATACACATCTACATAAACATGAAACATACATTTGAATAAAATAAAATGTTTTAAAAAACAAAATATCAAAAATCACCCTATTTCTAAGAGAGAAAACTCAAATCATATGCAGGTATAGCTTACAGTCTTGATACTGCCATTAAGTTTAAAGTCTCAAATTCAATAAAAGTGCTATCTAAGCAGTAAGAAATGCTAAACTTTAAGTTTTATTAATAATTTTCTTGTATAAAATACCTGCTATATAATTTTGAACTCAGATTCAAGAAGGAAAGTAAGTAAATTTCTTACAGTTTGTCAGTTTGTATTGTATTGATAATTAGATTTATTTCATTGTAGTTGAACAAATTATGAGTTGTTTTATTTATATATTAACTGCTCAGGCACCTTACTTAATGAGGGAAGAAATTACTAAAGAAAATGACTAACTTTGGAAAAATAATTATTTTTAAGCTAGGGTTATAATTATGTCTCTAAAATGAACATCTTAATTCATCCATTAAGTGTACAAATAAATATCTTAAATCATCACTCTGTGGTTTCTCTGATATACTTCTTTAAAAAAATCTCAAGGTCTCTCTAACAGGCCTGTCTCTATCTTCAACATCAGTGATCAATTTCTTTATCAAACAATATAATATGGAGTTCAAGGTCACTGCCTCTGAAGTAAGGACCAAAACAGGTACCACCGTTACTAATTTACCTTTTCTGTATTTTAATTTTTTTACTTGTAAATGAGAGTAAAACAAGATATCCACATCAGAAAAGTACTGGGAGATTTGATGAGTATAAATATTTTGGAGAACCAATGGCTCAGGAAAGAATTTTGAAGTCCTATGTAGCCCTAAGTACTGTTATGATATTACATACATTTATAAAAATGCTATGAATTAGCAATATTTATTCTGATTTTTAATATTAATAACAATCTCAAGGCTTAGAAATTTGGATTTCATTCACAGATCTCTCAGGCACTGTAGCCAGAATTATGACTCAGGCTACTTGATACAAAGTCTAATATAGTTTATTCTTGTGCTGTGCTTGTGAAATTCTCCAGATGAATTCTTCCTGGTCTCTAGGCTTCTCATGGCATGCATCATCGATATTTTTAACACTGGTAAGGTTATAATGAACTTAAAACTTACGTATAGATATTAACTTCCCATCTTGTTGATATTTTAAATACTGGGTTTCATTGCACAAGGCAGGATTACCTTCACATTGTAATTTTTCTGGCTTCACTCTCTCAGGGAATAGGATCATTGAGATGTGCTACCATGATTAGTTTTGTGTGAATATTTAATTCATCCTACTAAACAAAAGCTAGAATTTCATCTAAAGAATGGGTGTGACTTTAAAGAATATTTTTTTTTTTTAGAGTTTAAAGAATGAACATTTTCTTTTTTCTTTTTTTAAATTTATTTTTTTCTTTTGTTTTTTAAATTAGATATTTTCTTTATTTACATTTCAAATGTGTCCCCTTTCCTGCTTTCCCCTTCAAACACTCCCTGTGCCATCTGCCTTCCCCCTGCTCCTATGATGGTATTCCCACACCCACCCACCCACTCCCGCTTCCCTGGTCTGGCATTCCCCTATACTAGGGCATCGAGCCTTCACAGGACCAAGGGCCTCTCCTTTCATTGATGTCTGACAAGGTCATTCTCTGCTACATATGTAACTGGAGCCATGAGTCACTCCATATGTATTCTTTGGTTGTTTACTCCCTAGGAGCTCAGAGGGGTTTGGTTGGTTGATATTGTTCCTCCTATGGGGCTGAAAACCCCTTCAACTCCTTTAGTCCATTTTCTAACTCCTCCATTGGGGACCTTACGTGCAGTCCAATGGTTGGCTGTAAGCTTCCACCTCTGTATTTGTCAAGCTCTGGCAGAGCCTCTCAGGAGACAACTATATCAAGCTACTTCTTGGCATCCACAATAGTGTGTGGGTTTGGTAACTATATATAGGATGGAGTCCCAGGTGGGGCAGTCTCTGGATGGCCTTTTCTTCAGTCTCTGCTCCACACTTTGTCAGCGTATCTCCTCTCTTCTTGAGCTTCATGTGGTCTATGAATTGTATCTTGGGTATTCCCAGCTTCTGGGCTAATATCCACTTATCAGTGAGTGCATACCATGTGTGTTCTTTTGTGACTTGGTTACCTCACTCAGGATAATATCTTTTAGTTCCATCCATTTGCCTAAGAATTTCATGAAGTCATTGTTTTTAATAGCTGAGTAGTACTCCTTTGTGTAAATGAACCACATTTTCTGTATCCATTCCTCTGTTGAAAGACATAAGGGTCCTTTCCAGCTTCTGGTTATTATAAATAAGGCTTCTATAAACATACTGGAGCATGTGTCCTTGTTATATGTTGTAGCATCTTTTAGGTATATGCCCAGGAGTGGTATAGCTGAGTCCTCAGGTAGCACTATGATCCAATTTTCTGAGCAACCACCAGACTGATTTCCAGAGTGGTTGTACCAGCTTGCAATCCCACAAATAATGGAGGAGTGTTCCTTTTTCTCCACATCATTGCCAGCATCTGCTGTCACCTGAGTTTTTGATCTTAGACATTCTGACTGGCGTGAGTTGGAATCTCAGGGTTGTTTTGATTTGCATTTCCCTGATGTTGAACATTTCTTTAGGTGTTTCTCAGCCATTTGGTATTCCTCAGTTGAGAGTGACCCTAAAAAATTCTATCAGAGAACTCTTAAACCTGATAAACAACTTCAGCAAAGTGGCTGCATATAAAATTAACTCAAATCAGTAGCCTTCCTATACTCAAAGGTGAAACAGGTTGAGAAAGAAATTAGGGATACAACACCATTCACAATAGTCACAAATAATATAAAATACCTTGGTGTGACTCTAACCAAGCAAGTGAAAGATCTGTATGACAAAAACTTCAAGTCTCTAAAGAAAGAAATCAAAGATCTCAGAAGATGGAAAGATCTCTCATGTTCATGAATTGGCAGGATTAATAGAGTAAAAATGGCCATCTTGCCAAAAGCAATCAACAGATTCAATGCAATCCCCATCAAAATTCCAACTCAGTTCTTCATAAGGTTAGAAATTCATCTGGAATAACAAAAAACCCAGGATAGCAAAAGCTACTTTCAACAATAAAAGATGTTTTGAGAGAATCATGATCCCAGACCTCAAGATGTGCTATGGAGCAGTAGTGATAAAAACTGCATGGTATTGCTACAAATATAGGCAGGTAGATCAATGGAACAGAATTGAAGACCCAGAAATGAACCCACACACCTACGGTCACTTGCTCTTTGGCAAAGGAGCTAAAATCATCCAGTGGAAATAAGACAGCATTTTCAACAAATGGTGGTGATTCAACTGGGAATCAGCATGCAGAAGAATGCAAATTGATTGATTCTTATCTCCTTGTACAAAGCTCAAGTCCAAGTGGATCAAGGACTGCCACATAAAACCAGATACACTGCAACTAGTAGAGTAGAAAATGGTGAAGAGCCTCGAACACATTGTACAGGGGAAAATTTCCTGAACAGTACACCAATGGCTTATGCTCTAAGGTCAAAAATCACTAAATGGAACCTCATAAAATTGCAAAACTTCTGTAAGGCCAAGGACACTGTCAATAGGACAAAATGACAAACCACAGTTTGGGAAAATATCTTTACCAACCCTATACCCGATAGAGGGCTAATATCTAACATATACAAAGAACTCAAGAAGGTAGACTCCAGAGTACCAAATAAACATATTAAAAAATAGGGTACAGAGCTTAATATGTTCTTCATAACAGTAATAACAACTGAAAATGTGTGTTTAATGTTTATACAAAATAAAATGATAAATATGTGCATGTGTTTTAAGAATAACATAGGCAATGTAAAGTATTCAGCACACTTTTTAAAATCAGTAGCAATTGTCCATCCTGAAGTTTCTGGATATGTACATTGAAAACTGAAAAAGGACTCCTGTTCAAATTTAAGTCCCTAGACCACACTACAACAAAGTCACATCACCCATTCCAAAGACCTGTGTATTGAATTAACTATACAGTGCAATCACATTCAAAATTTTTGTTTTCTTTAACTGACATCTTCTTGGCTTAGTAAAACAGAGTTAGTTTTAGAAATGAAAGTTGTACACACAAAATGTCTGAGTTCTATTATAATAAATGTGGAATATGTGTATTCAGGATAAGCTAGAATAAAATCAAACTACTTATATACAAAGGGACAGGCACTCAGCCTTGTTCCAGACATATTCACACTTATTATGTCACCACAGAGATAGTAAATAAAAGATCTTGTTGGGATTTTTTAAAGTCACATATAAAAAATGTTTCAATAAACTGCAGATTGACTCTTTAAACTCTGGGTAGGTCTCTTTCTTAGTCAGGGTTTCTATTCCTGCACAAAATATCATGACCAAGAAACAAGTTGGGGAGGAGAGGGTTTAGTCAGCTTACACTTCCACATTGCTATTCATCACCAAAGGAAGTCAGGACAGGAACTCAAGCAGGTCAGGAAGCAGGAGCTGATGCAGAGGTCACAACTACCAGCCTAGGAATAGCAACACCCACAATGGGTCCTCCCATCCTTGATCACTAATTGAGAAAATGCCTTACAGCTGGTTCCCATGGAGGCATTTTCTCAAGGGAGGCTCCTTTCTCTGTGATAACTCCAGCTTGTGTCAAGTTGACACACAAAATCAGTTGGTACAGTGTCAATACTGAATAGTCACAAGAAGGGACATGAGCAACAGGAAACCTAGTAGGGTAATGTAAAAAGTTACCTGAACATAGATTTATAGCAGTGTGTGCTAAATCTTCTTTATGAGAATCATTTCTAAAAGGTTATGTAGAAATGTAATTATGGTAAAATAAGATCTCAAATGTGCATGGCTTTACACCATTAATTTATATAGACATGTTAAATATTTTCTTTTCCATACTTCCTCTGAAGATGAAGATGCTAATGTTCCCAAAAGCGTTGTTCACATGTTTCATTGTGAAAAAAATACTACAAAATGTTTATGGATTTGTGTGGAAATCAGCACTTTCCCTCTATCAGCAAGAAGACTCAATGTTATGAAAGTGATAATACATTCAAAATTTATCTGCTTCATATAAAACTAACAGTAAATCTCACTAAGCAACCTTACAAAACCCGGAATCAGACATTAGCTCTGGTTTTATAAGCACTAAAATATCTGAATTGAATTCTACATAATTCAGAAAGACAAATATCAGTCACAACCTATTTTGCTATAATTTTCCTTTGAAACAACAGCAGGAAACATGACACATAAAATTCTTCGACTAGCATAGTATTTCAGAAAAAAGAGATTAAGACATGTTTTATCTTATTTTGTCAATATCTTTTCATTATTTTGTTCTTGGTAATTTATTTCTAATAATAATAATTATTATTATCATTTACTGTTATATTTGTTGCTATATTATTGCTATCATAATAATTTTATTTTCTTTATATAGATATATAAATATAATGTGTTGCTATAATATTGTTATAATAATAATTTTATACTATATAAAGTATAGTATATATAATATATAATATATAATATATAAAGTATTAAATATAAAGTAATTATAATTATATTATAATTTATTGTGTGGCAAATATAAGTTTAATTGATTAAGGGTGTTAGTTAACCAAATTTTATCTGGTGGGATAAGATTTAGAATGAAGCTGGAATTATGCTGACCTAGCAAAGTGGTAGTAGTACATTTTCTTCTCTCTTCCATGACATCGCTATCACTGAGAGGTTGGCTAGCTTTTTAGTAGCAGGTATGATTTCCTTCCTGTTGAGTGGACCCTAAGTTCCATTAACTACCAAATGAGTGACACTTACTACTCCTTTATGGTTATCTTGTCACACTGCCCATGGTTATGCTTTATAGGTGTTATTACTAGGTAAGACTCTTGCTTTCCTCCCCAGACATATGTGTGAATATACATATTAGTTATATGTGTTGTGTATTATTTTAGATAAGTATAAAATAAAAATGTTACTTGAGGATTATAATAACCTTGCTGTTATTTGTCCCTTCTCCCATATTTATGGATCTGTAGTATGAATGTTGTGAAAACCACCATCCTACCAAAAGCAATCTATAGGTTTATTGCAATCCCAATAAAAATACCCATAGTATTGTTCACATAAATAGAAAAAACACCCTAAATTCACATGAAACCATGAAAGATCCTGAGTAGACAAAGAGATCCTTAGGAAAAATCATAATACTGAATATCTGAAGGTTCATGAGCTCAGCTCACTGTGACATTTGACATGAGGGCAAATAGAGGAGCCAATGGGACTGAGGTGCTGGTCAGAAGTTCCAGAGGTGAATGTTTCCCTATCATTGGGCTGCAGACAGATCTGACTCCTTGACTGTATAGTTTATAAGATTCCTGTTCTGTGGCCAGCTGTCCATTTGTACCCTTGTCAGAATGTACCCCCTATTGAGTATTCAATTCCCTTCTTCAGTAGATCTTTCAATTTCATAGACTTCCTCTTCTGTATATAGAGGCGTCTTGCAATACTTAGCTATTCTAGACAAACTTTAATTCATCTGGCTAGGGATCCCAGTTACATGAGCCATGCAAGAAAAAGTTGGCAAATCCTGTGAATGGGAGTGATGGCTCCATTTCTTTGGCATCTCTAATTTATGAGCTTTCTCTTGTGCTCATTAATTAATTTGGAAATTTGATACCTATGTTGCAGTTTACCTACTCATGGTAATTCTAGGTGATCTTACAGTTTCAGAAAATATTTTTTAAAATACCCTAAAACTAAAACAAAGCACATAAACACCTGTTTTGAAGAGGTAAATCAAAGATCACAGATCAAGGCTGCTGTGTCTCATCCATGATATGACTCATTCGTGTCCTAGTCCCTAGAGTGACTAGTGAATTCTTTTCATAGATGGATGATAATAGCTGGAAACTGCAATGTTCTTGAGAATTTCAAATCCCTGCATGTTGTATGTTAGCATCTCTTTTCAACTTAAATTAGTTTTATTTAATAAAGAAAGCATCAAAATCAGAAAACCTTTCATTAGAAGAAATAGCATCAACTTAGAAATTCAATTTAACATCTTTCCATCTCTTAAATGCTCAATGGACAAACACATGCTTCCAAATTCTCACTTTTGGACTATTTACCCACAAGGATTTATTTACAAATTAAACTGACACCCATCTGGTATTATAGACGTAAAACATCACCCTTCATGTTGAGAGAGACAGCACATTGATCATGCTTTTACCATGCAGGATAGCCAAGTGATTTCTATGCTATCAGGGGGCACAGTGAACAGCAGGATAAGAAGCAACTGATGGATTGAGCCACAGGACCTGGCAGCTCAAGCCTGTGTGGATTTTGGAGCACACTTCTCTCTGTACCCACTTAGATAAATGTGAATGAAAAACCATCTAATTTTCCAATTGATACACCAAATACTCATGGAAGGATATCCCAAGGGCAAACACTATCTTGTAACACATATGGTCCAGCATCTGTTTAGCTCATCTTCCAGCCTCTGAGGTGAATGTAGGATGCATTTCTCAGGGCAAATGAGTGAGTCCTCAGGGGACAAGACAGGTAACAGAGGACAGAGAATATCTTAAAGAACATTACTGTGCTAGCTCAATATTGCTCATGGGAAAGGTGAAAGAAGTTTGCTTTTAAAAGGTAAAATCATTAAATAGTTTGAAAGGGAAGATTTTTGCATTGCCTATAACATAGTAAGAATTACCATGCTGCTTTCTAAGTTATTCTAATAAATAGGAAGATGCTTTATGTGGTGAATAAAAAATGATTGAGATGCCAGATGGAGGAAATGAGAAAATATGCATTGTGCATTTGCTGGTTTTTTTTTTTTTAAAGTTTCTTTTACAAACAGAACATCACAACTTCACTTGATCTGATTTAATAGAAATACCAGAATTTGAGATAACTCTCAGTGGTCAAATGCTTGGCAACAGAGTTTTGTTCAACATAGTGATCTAAAGCATAAAATCTTTAAAACAAATATGTATACCTTTGGAACATGGCCGCCTCATAGAGACTATCATGAGATGCAAACAGAAATGTGTTAGTAAAACCCCAGAATAAAGGTACCAGCAAGGAAGACAGACAGGAATGCTCTGGCGAATATGGGTAGCAGTTGTGAAGATGCATCCAGCAGATGCTGTACAGTTCTGGCTGCCAGATGCCTCCAGATCTCCCCAACCACTTGCCAGGCATCCAGCAGCTATTTTTATTGCTGCTCCTGGCATACTGCTCATGCCTACTGTAACCCTCTTTCCTCACTGATTTCTGCGGCTCTTCCTAACTTCCTCATAGAAATTTCTGTCTGTGTAAAAAAGTAGATTTAGTGTGCTTAGAGATTCTCAGTTCTCTTCGCCATCCTGCTTTTACCCTTTTCTTTAACCTTCAGTCTTTTCTCATGTAATTGTCATGGTGTGCTATGGGTGCTCCATGTCTAACATGGTTGCCATTGTGTGCCTCATTCCTTCTCTCCCTACCAAATCTTACCCTTCTTTTGTTGTTTTTCTGCAGATAAATGAGAGTCTGACCAAGCACCCTGACATCCACAAACTGCACAGCATCTTGGACTCTTCCTTTCTTGCTACTTCAGAATCTCTTCACCAAAATGTCTGCTTCTATGTGTTTTGAGTTCAGTTTTCTCCTTGTCAAACTTAATGGTATTGACTCAACTCATATCTTCTTCTATTGGGAGTTTTCTAATTTTTTTTACTTAGGTCGGCTATTGCTATGAAGACACATCAGGATTACAGAAATTAGTGTAAGTTCATTTTATTTAACTGGGGCTGGTTCAGAGGTTTAGTCCATTATCATTATGTTGGGAAGAATAGCACAATGCTGGAGAAGGAGCTGAGAGTTCTATATCTGGATTGGCAGACACAAGGAAGAGAAAGCAAGCCTGGCTTGAGCATTTGAAACCTCAAAACCCACCCCCCAGTGATATACTTCTTCCAAAAAGGCCACATCTATTCCAACAAGGCCGTATATCCTAATCCTTTCAAACAATACTCTGGGAAAATTTTTCATTCAAACCACCACACCATTTGTCAGCCCTGCCTGTAATACCATTAACATTCTTTACACACTCATTAATGCATCAGGAATTTGTTCAGCCAATTTATATTGGCGTTATCCTGAGACCCTTATTCATCACATCCCATTCCTCTTAACTAACTCTCTTATCATCTCCTCCTCTTAAAATATTACATATTCAGCATGAGTAGATGAAATGGGACAGGAAACATGTTTCTATCCTGGATGAGAGAATCCAGGCAGTTCTACATTGGAGTGCACTGAATCAATGTTGGCTATACCATGTAACAAACATGTACACTAACCACAGTGATCTTAAAATTTTTCATTTTCCTAGTTTGTGGCAGAAATCTATACCTGCAATATAGATAATAAACCATTTTCTTGCCACTGTAGCTTCATTAGGATGACTAAAAAAATGGAAGATGAGAGTTAGGACTTGGAGTAAGTGAAAGAGAGCAAGATGTATGTCACTATGATTTTAAATCTTAGTCTCAGGAAACGACATCATCTCATATTCCTCACATTCTCTTAGATGGATGTTACTAGGTCCACGCCTGGAAAACAGGAAGGCTAAATCACCTCCTGGTGTCAGTGGGGACATCACTGGGGTCTACCATATGCAGAGATATCCAGGCTCGTTTGTACCTTCCACATTGCATTGTTGTTCTGTGTGCATATTATACTATACTTTTTTATGTTTATTGAATCTGACTTTGGAATACTGTTTCTTATTTTGAAGCACTTTTCTGTCCATAGCCAAACTGAGTCGTTTTTATCTGCATTTCAAATCTACAAAAAGCATAAACACCTCCATAAGAATTTCCCTAGACTCTTTTATTTGTCTTGTGCCTTTGGATTTGCCATCGTTATAGATGCACTAGACTATGCTGAATTTATTAGTGTATGAATTTTCTATTAGAAGAGAGTTGCTTATTTTTTATTTTGTTTTTGTGCTGTGACTGAAGACAAGACCTAGGGTGTTCTTGGCAAACATTTTACCACTGATATATGTTCTTAACATGTGATTTTCCCAGAAGTATTTAAGTTCTTTGAAAGCAGTACTCTGTTATATTAATTTTTCAGTGAATAAATATCAATGGGTATTTTTAACTGATTAAGCACATAATAATATTGGCTTTGTGGTTAATGACATTCAATTTATGATGTATCACTGAGGTAGTGTTCTTACTTGTATGACTGTAAGAGTTTTACAAGTGAAATGATAGATTTAGTCACTTGTGGCTATCTACTATTCACCTAGCATGATGTAAATTATAGGACAATGGTACTGGATAAATTGTAATTTCCTTGAAGAAGCTTACAGCTAAAGTGTGGTGGCTTGTGCTGCAAAGAGGAAAGGTTGGGTATACACATCAGTTTTGCCATCATCAGATGTGCTGAAGTGAGAAGTCTCTTATTTTTCTCTGTTTTGTAATAATGCCCAAAATTACTTTAGAATGTTGTATTTAGTTTCTTCTTAATGTTATATTTCAGTGTCAACATCATTGTGCCGTGAAGTGTCATTTTTGTTAACTTTTAGAATACAAAGTACTGGGGTTTGTTATGTCATTTTATACTCATATTATTATATTTTGTTCTTTTTCCCCCTCTTCTCCTGAGGCCCTTCCTCCTCTTTCATCTCTGCCTCCTTCTTATTGGTCTGCTTTGTACCCCGACCAAACTGTCTTCCTCCTGCCTTCATGTACAGGTGTGTAATTACTATCTTCTCATACTCTATCTAAAGATCTCTGGCAACCTTCCTTCAGAGGGAGAAGAGTGAAAGAGAGATAGGGTCTTTTAAGTCTAGAAAGAAAGAAAAGAAAACATTCAACATTTGTCTCCAAGTCATTTTCTTTCTTTTTTTCTTTCTTCTTTCCTTTTTTTGTATGATTTCCAGTTCCATCCATTTTTTTCCTGCAAAAGTCATGATTGTATCCTTTTAAGTTAAATGATATGTCCAATCATTTTTTAAATTGATGATTATAAAAATAACTGGGGATAACTAGTTAACTAATGCCACTTTCAGACTTGGATGTCTGCTAATGATGAAGTCAGAGAGTTTTATATCCCAGCACAGACATTCAGAGAGGTGCTTAAAGTTACATGAATTGTGTATAAATGATATTTCAACACATTTTTCGATGAAGAAACTCTGCAGTATCAATCAACACATGCATCTGATTCCCTTTTAGAACATTTTATATCTCAGCATATTATCTTCATTTTAATTTTTTTTTTTTTACTTCACAGTATTTTTTCTCATTTTGCCAGAAAGGTATTACAGAAGAAAAGGAAACCAACCATTATAAGAATTTTCTGTGATCATGTAGGACAATACAAACTCATTTCTAAAAATAGAAATGCCTAACCAAGGTGTTTAGATTTTCAGTGTTAAAAAGCTTAATGTGCAAATCAGATGCTAGCAGATACTTAAAAGCAGAATAAAGAATTTAAGTGCCAGTAGCAACAAATTAGTGTTAGAAAAAGCTGCAGTTTGTAAACCAATTTATGTCGTTTTAGGTTGATGATTATAGTGAAGATTTCCTGTGTCCCATGGCATAGCTGTCACTGCTAAATTAAATTTTTCTCTGTATGCTTTATGCAAGTAAATTCCAAACTCCTATCAAGGGGCTGATTCTGATATAGCAAATATGCCAAATTTTAATTTAATAGTAAGTTGGAGACACACTCCTGAGGCCAACAGAGGTGTTCCCAACCAGTAATGAATGAGATAATTAGGAGAAATGATGAAGGAAAGGATTCTGAGTGGTAGGAAAGCTGGAAGGGAAGAACCCTCTCAGGAGAGTGGTGGCCCTGAAAACAGCTGTCCCCAAATGAAGGCAAGCAGAACTGGGATGAATTTGAGAAGAGTTCTAGGAATAAAAAGGTTCTGACAACGTGAAGGCTATGAGGTGTCTGCCTTAGGTGAGAGGGTAGCATCTGGGCGAAGACAGAAGAGATGTTCCTTATAGAATGAACAATGTCCTCCAGTCCTTTCTCCTGCTGTAGTAAAAGTGCTCTGAACAAATAGCAGGTTGGAAGGGAAAGGGTTAATTAGCTTAAACTTTCAGGTCACAGTTAATCATAGAAAAAAGTCAGAATAGGAACTCAAACAGAAACCTGAAACAGAAATCATGACAGAATGATAGTTGTTCACTTGCTCACAGGTTTGTACCCATTTATAGCTTTCTTATAGAACCCAGGGCACCTTACCCATGGAGCTGGACACCCAGGGTGTTCCAAGCTTCCAACATCAGTTAACAATCATAACAATTCCCCACAAACATGCCCCCATGGCAGTCTGATCTGGAAAATGTCTCTTTAAAGATTTCCTTCCCAGGTAGACTATGCCAAGTTGATTGTTAAGTCTAACCAGCAGAAGGTTTTTGAAGTAAGTGGCTGTGATAAAAAGTCTATTCTGAAATAAGATTATGTGAGATTACTGGAAGCCAGACTCTCCAAAGATGTCTTAACATAATTCTGACAATATATTGCTTGACATTAACCTCAAAAATATTCTGGCACAATTCTAACCAAACAAGTAAAAGACTTGGCTATTAAAACTTTTAAAACATTAATCAAATAATTTAGAAGGACATTAGAAGATGGAAATCTCTTATGTTCATGAATTGGTAGAATTAATATTGGAAAATGGTCATCCTACCAACAGCAATCTACCAGTTCATTGCAATCCTCACCCAATTCCAAGGCAATTCTTCAGAGAGCCTCCAGGGACAATTATCAGCTTCATATTGACACACATACAAAATAACCCAGGAAAGCTACAACTCTGAACAATAGAGAACTTCTAGTTGTAGCACTACCCACAGTTTGAAGTGGTATTTCAGAGTTATTTTAAAATCATGATATTGTCATATGAAAGAAAAGCTGATCAGTAGAATATAATAGAAGACTACAAAGAATTCCACACACCTATGGACACCGTACTTTTGATGAAGAAGCCAAAAATACACCTGGATTTAAAATAAAAAAAAAAAAGAATCATCAATAAATGGTGCTGATGAAGTTGGATAGCTACATCTAGAAAGATAAAAACTAGATTCATAATTATCAGCCTGAATAAAACTCAGTTTCAAATGAATGAATGACTTCAATTTAAGACCAGAGACTGTGAATCTGATAGAAGAGAAAGAAAGAACACATTGACATAGGAAAGGATTTTCCGATTTGCTTTTTTCCTTCTCATTTTGCTGCAGGTTTTACTTTTTATTGTTTTTTAAAATTTTGAGGTTAAAATATACTTGTAATATTTATCCATTCTCTATCTTTCCTCCAAACTCTCCCACATACACTTTTTTGCTCATGTTACATATGTGTGTGTGTGTGTGTGTGTGTGTGTGTGTGTATAATCCCCTGCCCGGTTTGTATAATGTTAGTTATATGTTTGTTTGCAAGGCTGGCCATCTGGGATTGTTTAACAAATTGATGTGCTCCTCCCTGGGGAAGACTATTTCTACATCTCTCATCAATCTTCAGTTTCCTGTAGCTATTTCTGTAGAGTTGAGATCTGTGCTTTTCTCATTCACTTTTTATGTCTATTGGTATCATCTTTGTTCAGCTCATGCTTGGACAGTGACATTGGTAACAATTTATGGGTGTTGTTTCTGACAATACTAGGGAACACAATCTCATAACAACATTTCTGAACTTCTGCTCTTATAATCTTTCTTCTCTCTGTTTTACAATTTTTGCTGACCCTCAGTTTTAAGAGTGTTTATACATGTATCCATTAGGACTAGGACCTTATTTCATTCTCCTGCATGTGTTCACATTGCTGAAACATACTTTGCATGTTATTGTAGGAGAAAAGTATCCAGAAAACAAAATTGTGACCTACAACAGAGACTTGTGTACAAGATGTACTGATGCAATAGTGGCAAAATATTATGGGAGTAATCAACCACTTTTTGATTGTATTTGAGGTCCATTTCATGAGATAGAGCCTGTATATAACACTGCTAAAGTATCCAAGAACCTGAGACAAGGTCATTGACCTATGGTAAAACCTACTATTATTATTCTTCTAAAGTAACATAGTGAGTTAATGATCTCTAGTAACATATTGCTATACCCATAGATCAGATCATTGCTCGATCCTTTTCAGAGTAGCTTCTTGCAATATATTGAAATTAAAGAGATCCACAACAGAACAATGTGTATCTAGTGAGAGATGAGGGAGTACTCAGTTCTAAATGGGATGCTTCATCAAACCCCTCCCATGAAATCTCAAGGATCTGTGCAGAAAGAGAGATGGAGAGTATCGTAAGAACCAGAGGTGGCTGATGACCCCAATGAAAGTGTCTTCCAGACACGAGAGGACTAATACACCTATGAACTTACAGAGATTGACAGCATGTACAAGAGATGAACAGGTTCAGGCCAAACAAAATCCCAGGATGGAGAAGGGGAAGTGAATAGAAATCTCATCCCTAATCAACAAGCTAACTGAAAAATTTATTCCTTGTGGGAAGGAGAAAAATCCATTTTCTCCAATGTAATGTCACTGTGTATATTAACCATATTCTAGGGCAGGGCCCATGTCCAGGAGAGGTTGACTAATGCAAAACAGACCACCCTTTTTCTGTGATATTTGTTTTAGGTATTTTATTTTTCCTATTTTTTGAGAGAGGGAGGGTGTGAAGTTGGTAGGTGGGAAGGTGAGGGTTATCTGGAAAGAGTTGAAGAGGAAAAAGAATATGATAAAAATAACAAATTTAAATATAAATCTAAAAAGTAGAATGAAACTGAAAAAGGTTTTATCAACTGCCCTTTCTAAAAATATATATATATATGTGTGTGTGTGTGTGTGTGTGTGTGTGTGTGTGTGTGTGTGTGTATGTGTGTGTGTGTGTATGTGTGTGTGTATAAATGTGTTATAGAACAAAGAGTTGACATGAAATGCTTAAATAGATATGAAATACAAGAGAGAAAGTGAAAGATAGAATGTATATTGAAGCTGAAAGAAAGTTTTAGAGTGATGTACATTTTAGGTACCTGAGTTCATTCATATAGGTACACATACACACATGTTGAAATATTCAAATATTCTGAAGTAAGAATAAACTTTCCGATGATGACTTATCTATTTTTACCAATTCACTTACCATGTTTCTGTGAATTTTCACATAGCTTTTCATTTTCTCTATTACTTGAATCCATGAACATTTTATTCTTATTTTATAGTTTTTTCTTTTTTATTGACTTTATAGAAAAGGACAGACTGTTTCTTTCAATTAAATATACAGAATATAAGATTACTTAGCACCAGTCTGTATTTTATTTGATACAGCAAATAGATTTTTTCAGTTTTTTTCTTCAAGTGCCATGGCTTAAGATTTGAAACATTTACTAAAAGTATTCATAGTTAGCATTGTCAGAACTGAATGAAAGAAAGCAAAATTACATTCTTCTTGTTAATCACTCTGATGTCAGCAAGAACAGTAGATTTACCCTAGTACAAAGTATGTGATGATTGCTCAGGTATTAAAATTCTCACCAGAACATATGTTCAGTTGTGCTTCCTTACCATGATTCATATCCAGAAGAGCTTGGTTTTAGAACAGTTAGAATTTATGTAAGGGAAAAGTTAGATAATTATAAAGGAATTTGACATTAAAAGATAGGAACAGTGGCTCATAATTGAAATACTGTCATTTTAGATACCGAAGACGGAAGTTTGCTATGACACCAAGGTCAGTTAGGTTTACACAGTGACTTGTAGGCAAGCCTGGGCTACAGACTGAGATATTTTAAAAATGAATAAAAGATGACAGTAGAGACAGAAAAATGAATTGATTTGCAATATAACTCATTTGAAAAGTGTCTTTGACACAGTGGAGTATCGGAATAACTGTTAGACTGTGCTCTGTCAGCCATCGCCTCTCCTATGAGCATCTTGTGACTTGTGCTCCTGTGAACATCAGCTCCCTAAACTGAGGCTCCTTAAGGAGTTAATTGGTTGAGTTATCCACATAGAATCCTGTGATGCTTGTGTCTAAGTCCCACCCTGCCTTTCTCCAAGGTTAAAACTTTTCATCCTTGAACCTAAATTGTGCATCTACAGTTATTATCATCACCCTTATCTCTTTCCATATTCTTTGTATCATTTTTTCTATAGCTCATTAAACCTTACTTGTCCATTTCCTTTGTTTAGGATTTCTCTCCACCTAAATGGCCATTTCTTCCCATCTATTGGGTCCTCATATGTGATTACATAATCACCTTCCCGGTTTGTTTTGTGTCCTTTCAACAAGTCCTCTTATCCAGGGAATGTGAATCTAATATAGTATGATTTTGATCATTTTTTGGAGTGTAAAGTATTAGTATTTACCTTGACACTATATACAGATCTCCGTGCCTCCATACTTATAAAATAAGCATTAAAATTGAACACAGTATAAAAACATAAAATTACCTCCTTATAACTCAGCTCAAAATGGTATTTCTTATGACATTATATTTATGATAAGGATTTTCAAAACTCTTAGACTTGTAAAACTTAAGGTCCAAACACATAATCATGTATTAATGACTTATAACTTCAGAATAAAGTACAAATGATATTTATTATCAATGCATTGTAAAAGGGAATGTGTTGGATAGGTATTAAATGTGAATCATGGTGTCTTCATCTTATCCAAGTAATGTTATCATAAGAAATATAAATAAAATAAGACTAAAATAAATGGGAGATGGCATAGAAGGTTAGGAATCAATTTTTAAAATAGTTTTTTCTTGAAATTGGATTACATCACTTTTCCCACCTTTTCCTTCCTCCAGTTTCTCCCAGTTACCTTCCATCCAACCTCTTCCATATCCTGCTACTCTCAAATTGATAACATTTGATCAGCTTCCTAGGGCTGGGAAGGTCATGGATATTAGAAAACAATAGAAACACATATAAACTACAGATAATATATATATATATATATATATATATATATATATATATATATATATATATAT
>CM052715.1:67824660-67923220 GCA_028551405.1 Uromys caudimaculatus
GCTGCTGGCGGTCAGTCTCTGTGGTCTGGTGAGCTGTGGGGCGTGTCTTTGGCCCTCCGCTGGGTCTTGCAATCTCCGGCGAGGGATCTTTGTCCCGGCGCTGATCAGGTGTCGTTTTATTTATTTTTATTTAACATCCTGCTCTGTTTATTTTGTGCTTATGCACATGGATGTGCACATACCACGGGATGAAGATGGAGGTCAGAGGGCAATTTTCTACAGTCAGTTTCTCCTCCTACCATTTGAGTCCTGAGGCTTAACTAAGTTGTTAGCTGAGCCATCTCACTGGCCCGTGAGGTGGTACAGTTTTAAGTGGAAGAAAAAAGAAAGAGAAATAAAGAGAAAAGTTCCAGTTTAAAACAAAACCTTCATTCTAAAGCAGCAGTTTTCAACCTGTGGGTTGCCACCCCCTTTTGTGGGGCGATCACATATCAGATTCCTGCCATTAGATGTTTACATTATAATTCATAACAGTAGCAAAATTACAGTTATGAAGTAGCTACAACATGACTTTATGATTGGGAAATCACCACAACATGAAGAATGTATTACAGGATTACAGCATTAAGAAGGTGGAGAACCACTGCTCTAGAATATTTTCTTACACAACCTATTCTTAATGAGTCATTGGGACAAATGTGTTCAGTGGTTAAAGTGCCTAACTCCTATTCCACTATCAGTCAATGCAAATAGAGAGAATAATTTTATCATTTCTTTCATTTTGAGATTATAACAAAATTACTTCATTCCATCTGCCCTTTCTTCCCTTTAAACCCTCCCGTGCTCTTTCAAATTCATGGCCTCTTTTTTATTGTTCACACACACACACACACACACACACACACACACACACACACACACACGCATTCCTAAATACATAAGCACAATAGTCTGTGTAATGTCACTTGTATGTATACATTTTCAGGGCTAAGCATTTGATACTGAATAGACAATTGGTGTGCTCTTCCCTGGAAGAGACCGTTTTTTCCTGCTGTACATTTCTTTGCTCTGCATCTCATTCTTGTAGTAGGGTTAAGGTCTCTTAGGCATTCCCCAACCACTTTGGCATGCCTACCTTCTGTTGTTTTTGCTCAGCTCAGGGTTAGGTAGGCCTGTTGGTAAGACTTCATAGATGAAGCTTCTGAGATTCATAGCAAAGAATCTGTTTCTGCAAAATAAAATCTGTCAGCTAATACATGTGATCTTTTCAAGAAATAGGGCTTCATAATGTGAGTAGGGATTCTCAGAAGGGACAGAAAATAGTCCAACCTGGTGCACATCAATGTCATTTCAGTGAAGCTTGTGACTCAGTAATGCTTGTTGAAACTCAGTACACCTTGTTATTCTGTATCAATGATTTGAGTGGTTTTGTTTTTGTTTTTGTTTTTTGAGTGAAGGATGAAAGAAAATCTGTTGCTTGACTGTGAAAAAGATAAGTGCAGTATTTTGATAAAACTCAATGTGACTATGCCTGATAACGTAAAAAACAAATCAGTGAAAAGTACCATTGCAGATGATAGAGACCACTACCGATAATGTTGATAGTCACCAGTTTACTCTTGGACCCACACTGTTTTGCTAGGGTTTGTAAAAGTTTTTAAAAGACAGTTCTTTATTTCCTTCTTCAAAATAGTAAGGTGAAAAATTTCAGCTGTGCAATGTTTCATGTGTGTGATTTATTGCATAATGATTTATATATTCCTCATATTCAACTGAAAATGGGAGAGAGAAAAAGAGAGATGAGATAGTTTTTCTCAATGTTGTGTTAACTGTGTATGAAAATACACTCATTTATAGTAGAGCAATCAAAGCTTGTGAATTGCAGCATTTCTGAATAGAATCATAGATTAATCTAACGGCTAATATTTTATGCTCATCCATGCAGCTGAACTCTGTGGAGCAGCTTAGTATCCATGGCAACTATCATAGCCTAACAGTGTGCTTTTCTCAGACCACTTTTTTGTTTGTTTTCTTTTAGATTAAGGAGAATTCCCTAGGCTTATTGTTAATATTTTGTGCTAGCAAACTGATGAACCATGAAAAGGATCTTGTGAGCAACTGTGTTTGAGATTAACTTCCAAAAATTAATTTACTAAAGACAAGAGTAAAAGCCAAATGCTTCTGACAAATATAACAACCAAATATCTGAAATTTATAGAGTCATTTAAAAGGTCAAATTGAGAATGACCAGCTGTGAATCTAATTGAGAAACAAGAACATTGATCGCTTTATAGTTTCCTATGTGATTAGATATGTATAAGTGTATATTAGACAGGATGACCAATTAGTGCTAACTCCTTACAGCCACTCAATGCACTTATAGAAATTGCATAATAAGATTGTTGTTGACATTTAATATTTATTTATATGTGCTTTTGCTTATTTGAATGATGTGTCCAAAATAAAGCAAAGTTGTGATCAAAACTAATATTTTTTAAATATAGTTAACTTCCAATTAAATTTTTGAGTTTTTACAAAGTTATCTTTGATACAATGATGAAGTTTCACTATGATATACATTTCTCTAAGATTCATGTATTAGAAGTCTACCCCAGTGGAGCGATGTCAGGGAGCATTGGAACCTCATAGGAAAGACCAAGCAATTGTAGGTCTTGCTTTCAGGATGAATCTCTATTGTTCTCACAGACTGAGATAGTTCTCTTGAGAGTGATCTGTTTTGAACAGGGAGATTCATCCTCTTTTTTCCTCTTTGGCTTCTTCCTATGGTAGCATGAGAACCAGCCAGCATGTGTTCCTGCTGCTGCAGGAAGCCACCAGCTGTGAGAGCCTCAGCAGGCTCCAGAAGATGCTGCCACTGTGTTCTTGGTCCTCTGGAGTTGCACGTTAACTGTAATTCCTTCGAAAATGTTACTCAGCCTTGGGTGTTTGTTCTGGAAATAGGAAAAGAACTAATAGGATGAAATTAGTATTTTTATATAGTACAGACAACATTCAGCTCTTTTCTTTATTTTACAAAATTTTTAGGAATTAACCAAAAAAGATGCATATGTATCATGTGAGTTGCCAGAGAATGGAAAGACATGCCATTTATGTGCTTTTATAGATCACATAAAATATGTTAGACTCAGTCTATATCAGAAACACAAAAGAGCTTAATAAATCACAGATTGCTGTTTTTTATTTAAAACTCAAAGTCCCTGTTTCAGTAGGGATGAGGTAGCAACCAGCCACCTACATTTCTAGAATGATTTCAGGGACTGCTGATGCTGCAGCTTGCACTCTTTGATGAATGGCTCCTTAGAAGATTACACATTGTCTGCCCTCTGTGCATATTAAAATTAAATGCAGGTCTACATTTCTATTATTCACCCTTGTATTACTCTGGCCTTATTTCCTGAGGTAGCTTAACTTGTAATTATTAAATCTTTTTCATATTAACCTAAAATACCTCTCTATAATTTCTTTCATGTTAATGTTCTATTCCTGACGTTTCAATTACTACATTTCATTGGATTATTCTTGAATCTTTTCATATTAGATTTTTAAAGTTTTAATCACACATATAAAATTGAGTTTCTCATTTATATGACATCATTACTAGTTTGTAAATTTCTCATAAATTTAAGTAATATAAAATACTTAACATAGAACCTTAAAATATAAACATTTACCTGCTATTATCCCTATAAAAATGGACATTACTGATTTTGCAGTTTATGATTTGAAATTATATCCATTTCTTTCAGGTTTCTCAATGCATTGGGTTGACTATGTAGCAGGAGAAAGTCTACTAGATCTTTACTTAATAGTATTTAAAGAATCTGAAATCCTTTTATAATGTGTTAGTTCAGACTGGTGAACACATACAATTTATAATTGGCATTTTGCTCTCAGTGGAACCAACAGATACTTTATCACAAGCACATGCTTATACTGGGCAGGCTAAACACCACAGTGCTGAAACAGACAGCCCACATGATCAAGACACTCATACCTCCTCTGCAGAAGTATCTATTAAAGCAGACTATGTCAACAAGCCTTACTGGATCATTCAAGGCAGAGAATCTCTACAGTTCTTTACTAGCAGTTTCTGGATCTGCATGGAAGGAAAACACCCAGTTCTGTCTGTGTTCAGAAATGAAATCAACATGTATGCCTGAGTGGTCAGTTCTTAAAGGACATGAAAGTGTATAACCTTTCTTTCAGCTTGGCAATAATCTAGTTCTGTGCAGATGTACATTTGGCTCTTTCAGTCCCATTTCATCTTTGTTTAGGATTGTTTCAACATTTTTTATGGAGGAAAGCATCTTGGGAGGTGAAGAGAATGTTTACCTTAAAGGCAAAAATAAGGCTTTCTCACAGTTTGTAAGCTGTTTGCTCCCCTAGCAGTCATAGCCCCATGGGGATTAAGGTAGAGGTTCACAGAGAATTCTTACATACAGAAATATACTTTCTGTGAGCTACAATACATCTACTTCTAAGAAAAGTCATATCTTTATACAATATGAGTGAAGTCATCAGAGGCTAGCTTCTCAGCTTGATCTGATGCTTCATCTAAAGGCCTTCGACACTTTAGGCAATGGTGGTGGCCTGGTGTGAAGAATACAGCTTTATGGAATAGAGACGTTTGGAGCATAGAAAGTGGTGTAACAGGGATTGTAAGAAGTCCACAGGAAATATTTGGAAGCATGGTAACCAAAGTCTACTAGATAATGCCAGTAACTGTGTTGACTATAAGGAAAGGTTTAGGACCTTGAGTTATCACTGATGAGGACTAAAGACCATTGTCCAAAGCTTTGGAGACTGCTTTCCCTCCCTCCAGTGGGAGTGCTTCCTGCTTCATTGGTGATTAGACAGGTTTCCTAGTCTGTGATGACCTGTATTTTTATATCTCCTGAGTGGACAGAGAGTTCTAGTTCTTTTCAAGCAACCATTCTCAAGAAACTCATTTGCTGTGAGCATGAAATGGGAGAGCATGACTATATTGGGCAGGAGCCAGGCAAGCCAAAACATTTGCTGGCTTCCATATAGGAAGACAGGAAGCATTTATTGACTGATTTTACAGGAAGTATAGGGAACCTAACTGCTTTATAGCTCAGTAGCTTCTGTGGTCTACCCCAGTTGCTCCTCTAGTCTACCCTGCCAACTTTGTTTCATTGAGAGTTAATAGTAAAAGCTCTCAGAAAAAACATTTAATTTTTCCTGGATGATTTAATGAGACTGGGTAGGTCTTATTACCAAGGATAATTTCACACACATACACACACACACACACACACACACACACACACACACACACACACACACACACACTTCTCTGGTAGCATTTAGACCACCCATGTTGTCTAATTTAGGGACCCTCTGCCTTCTACTGAGATTATAATGTTAATAACAATGACTTTAAGTAGAAGTTTTTGAAATCAGAGCCAAAGAAATGCCCACCTTCGATATACATACCTCTGTCTCGAAATGTCTCCCAGGTTTTATAATGAAATCAGATAGAAACCCAAGTGTTATGGAAGTGGATGAGACCAGGCTTAAAGGTAGATGAACTCTTAGAAAATGGAGTTGCATCTGAGCTGGATTGAGCCAGTGTCCAACTCCATTGTTCTCAGCAGATGGACATGGAACTGCTCAGAGCAGAGTTCCCTGACCAAAGTCTCCAAGTGTAAGCAGTGATAGCCTTATGAAATAGAACTTCTGATGCTCATGGGCCAAGACACAGTAGTTGAGACAGAATGACTGTAGGTCTTCCCTTGCTACTTCTAGCTCCCTTCCCATCCATCTAGTATGCCTTAGGTGGTCTGAAAAGAAAGACAGCCAGAATTTTGTGCAGCCCATCTTCTGTCTTATCCTAACTGACAGCCATCATAACCCTGTAAACATGCAGGATACCCTTAAGATGATGAGCATGCCCCACTGCCTCAAATCGACATCATTTGACCCTCTTATACCATCTGTGGTAACTGGACCTTGGAGAAAAAGAAAATGCTTATTGTATAGTGTTCCAGACTGAATTGTATTTTCCGCAGAATTTTACCATGAAGTTCTATTTTCCTAGCTACTCTGAGATGGGGTATCTAAAAAGGAGATGTTATTGTAATGAGATCTATTGTAATATAACTGGCATTGTTTTAAGAGGGAAAATTTTAGACACAGACAAAAGAGAGGTTATGTGAAGATACAGAGAACACAAATATCTATATGTTAAGGTATATTCAGGAAAACCAATCAGGACAGTATGAATATAAATCCCCCTTGTTGCAACCGCCAAGTGAATAACACCTTGCTATGCATTCCTAGAAAAGCACTGCACCTGGACAGTTAATAGCAAGTAAAGTCTCTAGTTTCTGATTCAAGAGCCTTATGCTTTTTATTGTTCATTTTTTGTTTGTTTGTTTGCCTGGATTTTAGAATTTATTCAGGTTCACTGGTTTGCTTGGAAGTAATGCACAGCCACAGAATTGTCTTAGTTCTGAGGGCAAGAAATCTGTAAAATAAGGTCTGTAGCTGGGTTGCCATATGTAGAGATGGAATGGTGGTCAGAGGGCTAGTATTGCTAAAATATGAAAGACAGGAATCAGTGAGAGAGAGGATGGGTAAGGCAGCTGTGGACAAATAGGAGAGTATATTTTATTTAAACATCAATGGGTTATAGTTTATCATTTAGGACATCACAGCCATATTTGAGACCTATATTCCTTGATGTTTATCTCAAGGGCCACAGTAGAAGTTTCTATTATAACAACTGATAATAGTGGTCTTACAAGGTATCTTCAGAGTTTTGGTTTGCTGAGGTGACATTGACTCCATTCTGAGAACTGCTGTGACACTGATTTTTGACATTTTCTTTGAAAATGACATATTGAATTCTTTTTCTTTGAAACTGATCATACTTATTAAAATTTATGTGATTCTACACAAATGTCTTTATTTTTGATTTAATAAACTGATGTTTTCAAAATTAAGTGATTTAATTGAATACTTTATCTCTACAAAACTAGAAATAAAATAGACACACATAGCAAATGTCTTCATTTTTTATTTAATAAAGTTATGTTTTTAAAATTATGAGACTTAATTGAACACTCTGTCTGTACAAAACTAAGAATTAAAATCCATGAATTCTATTTGAACAATCTTTCTAAGATAACACATCTATTTAAAGTTGGTGTAATTTTAAGGTAAATATAAGCTTAGTATATGGCAAAATTGGCATAATTCCTATAGATCTCAATTGAAAATGTATTGCATTACATTAATCACATTTGGTAACAACAAACCTCCAAGTTTTATAGGCAATCTGACTATTAACATTTTAATAAATACTTTTGTCAGCACTTATAGCAGTGTGGATGTACACTTGAGAGTATCAGTTAAGGTATATGTCATATTAAAAAGGAAAATATCTAATAAATGTTCTAGCTGGATGTAGAGACTCATACCTATTTTCCAGCATAAGAGATGTTGAGGTACATATGCTGTGAGTTCCATTATCAGCTTGAGCTATATACTGAGTGGGAGCTAGCTCAGGCTACAAAGTCTTTGCCTCAAAAGAGGAAAAATAATGCTCAAATATTAAGGCAAGTAGACAGGGTCTACATGATACCTTGATTCATTTTTAAGCTACAGTCTTTCTTAACTGGCCATTGTTTTGTCATGATGGTAACAACTGTTTTAAGATGTGTCCTTATGCTATCAGGCTGGCCTCCATTTTTGACTCTCCTCTTTAGTATTAGAATAACAAGTGTGTGACATTGGCTGTTCTGGAGTCAGGATTTTCCCATTGATGATCCATATTCATGATTCTAATCTTTGTTCCTTCTCTCCAATCAACATAAGAATATTATGTGTTTTGTACATAAATGCGCCCAAAGAAAGTGTGACTACAATTGAGAAATACAGTATCAAATAGTTGATGCAATTCATTGGCAATGATAGTGTGTGGAAGGCTGGTCATTAGACACCTAACGGGTTTTCCCTGAGTGAATGGAGAGGTGTATTTTGTGTAACAAAGAGGAATTAAGACAGAAGATGAAATTACATTTTCTAATCAGCTAATTTTTAAATCAGGAGAGTCTTGGTTTATTGGGTAAGGCTGATATAATCAGAGAATTCTTAAGGTGAGATAATGAAGCTTTCTATTCTTGATCACAGCACTGCAATGTGGGAAAAAAAGATTTTAATGCTCTGTGCCATAAAAAGCAGAAGGAAGTCTTGACTCTTAAAACTGGAAAAGGTGAGAAAATGCTTATTTCTATAGCCTCCAGGAGTTGTCTTTCCTAAAGTTTGTTTTCTAGCCCAGTGACACCTATTGTATATGTGTAAATTTAAACAGTTGTATTACAAAACCCCAAATTGGGATATTTTGGCACTGTAGTACTGAGAATAACAGTACATGGGACAATTGGAGAAATGCCGTAAGCTTCTCTGTCCAACTGATATTAGACAGTGATGTCATATGTATTGAAAGTAGTAAAATAGAAATCAATCTAACAACTCTGAATAAGATACAGACCTGTGAGAATGTTCACTGGATAAATGTGCGTGCCACGAAGCCCGGGATCTGCATCCAGTCCCTCCCATCACCACCACTTGTTTCTCTGACATTGATGTTTTAGCATCTTGTGATTGTACTTTGCAAAAGTCATGTAATTCTACTACAAGTCTTCATTTTGTGGTTTAGTAAACAGATGTCTCCTAAATTAATTGACTTGTATAAATGCTCTGTATCTAAAAATTGTGGAAGAATATAACTTTCGTCTACTCTACCGCCTGCCACACACACACACTAAATAAATACATGAACAAATATATAGAGGCAAAGCACCTTTTGGACTTTAACTGATGAGAAGAAGAGAAAGGAGAAGGGGTTTGCAACCCCATAAGAAGAACAACAATATCAACCAACCAGAACCTCCAGAGCTCCCAGGAACTGAACCACCAACCAAAGAATACATATGGGGGGACCCATGGCTCCAGCTGCATATGTAGCAAGGGATGGCCTTGTTGGGCATCAATGGGAGGAAAGACCCTTGGTCTTGTGAAGGCTTGATGCCCCAGTGTAGGGGAATGCCAGGGCGGTGAGGTAGGAGTGGGTGGGTGGGAGGGGGAGCATCCTCATAGAAGCAGGGTGAGGGGGATGAGAGAAGGGGATTCTAGGGGAGAAACCGGGAAAAGAGATAACATTTGAAATTGAAATGAAGAAAATATCCAATAAAAAATAAATAAATCTGTTTTAAAAATTAAAAAAAAGGATGTATTTAAGTTCTATCTTAAGACAGGGAATGAATATCAGCCTTTTATTGATTTTTTTGAGTGTATGCAAGTCTTCTGAGCTTGTACTCAGTGAACTATTGGGCAATCAGCAGAAGTACTCAGTTTCAAAAGACATCACTACTAGGCAGATCAAGTTGAAGCAGTGTAGGTATTGAGAAAGCAGAACATGGTCCAGATACATACAAAAACTCCCAGTAGGCAAAGGACAAGTCAATCCTGTATTATGACATTTTAAATCAAAGGTTAAACATATCTACTGGTAGAGTTGAGTGGAATATGACCCAAGGGCCAAGAAGAAAAAGGAATAAATTCAGTATGAAGATGGATGCCAAGTCCTTTATCTTTTCTTAGTCGGTGAAGTCTTTTTTGTTTTGTTTTGTTTTGTTTTGTTTTGTTTTGTTTTCTTTTCTTTTCTTTTCTTTTCTTTTTTTTCCTTTCCTTTCTTTCTCCTTCCTTCCTTCCTTCCTTCCTTCCTTCCTTCCTTCCTTCCTTCCTTCCTTCCTTCCTTCCTTCTTTCCTTCCTTCCTTCCTTCCTTTCTTTTTTTTCTTTGTAAAAGCCACTGTCAAGTTTCTGAAGTCATCTAGTCACAATTATCACCAGCCACATACTAGATACTTGTCTCTAGGATGCTAGGGGGAATTAGTCAATTCTGTGATTACTGATACTTTAGGACAACTAAGAGTGCTCTGATTCTGCTCTGAAAGATGGTCTGACACCAGAGAGTTGATGCTTGGTACTTACAGGGGGCATTTTATGGGAGGTGGTAGTTCTCCAGGAACAATTTTTCCTTTTATTTGTATGTCATTTGTGTAATCCTCTTGAATCTCAATCAGTTTCAGCTTGGTCTAGTGATATGGAGATCCTAATCTATAAAAATTCTGGCTTGTGGTGTGGATGCCAAAGCCACAGCTCTCATCTTAAAGAAAATAAGAAATAGTTTATTCTGGATCAACTTGGAATAAGCACAGCTCAGAAAGAGAGTTAAGTTACACCAAGTTTCAAGTAGAAGCAGTCTCATGTTTTAAGAGTGTGGTAGAACAAAGAGAGAGTCATAAATCAAAGCAAATTTAAAATGCATTGGTGTTTACATCAAAAAGGCAGTTATCTGAAATTTTGGCTTGGTGGGAGCTAGTGGTTTGCTAAGTTAATAGATTCCAAAATGTTCTTGTCTATGAGTCACAGGTTGTTAGTTCTGACACAGAGATGGGACAGGAATAACTGTTTTTGGAGTTAGAACTAGCCCAAGATAAAATAATTAACCTCTGTACCTGCAGCATTCCAATCTCACCACAGTACTAAAATTCTAATCAGCCAGTCTGCAGACAGTTTCTTTTCAGGAGTTCATGTTCACAGTGACCTAATCCGCTGTTGCATGACAAAGCTGATGAGACTATGTGTTTAATAGGTAAGAGGTTGAGTGTACCAGGTTCATTTGACTTTTATCCCCTAACTTTGTTATATGGAGCGACTGAATTGGTGGCCAAGGATGAACTTTCCCTCATTTCCCTCTTCAGATTCCTGGCAATACTAGAAAACCAAACATTACAATAGCCCCTCCTTAGGATTTTAATTATTATACAATAAGTTGTAAATATCAGGATCTTGTTGAAGTTCATCAAGGGAGAAATACTTTCCAAATAAAAAAATATTTGAGTTCTATCTCTGGCCTTGTGGAACAAAGGGATCATGATTTGCTCTAAAGATTAGAACATTATTTATTATTGCCTTCATCCTTAGAATTCAAAACAGTTGGTTCTGTCAATTACCTGCCCAGTAGACCACTCCTTAAGAGAGTAGATTCACTTGAAGTCATGCAAAGGAAGTGAGAGATATAAATATCTTTTTTTTTTTTTTTTTTTTTTTTTTTTTTGACAGGGTTTCTCTGTGTAGCCCTGGCTGTCCTGGAACTCACTCTGTAGACCAGGCTGGCCTCGAACTCAGAAATCCGCCTGCCTCTGCCTCCCAAGTGCTGGGATTAAAGTCGTGTGCCACCACTGCCCAGCATAAATATCTTCTTAATGAATATATATATATATATATATATATATATTTAAACTTCTTGAAAGTCCCTTCCTGATACACCTGTTATCAGGGCTTCTAACAAGTAATATGGCTAATTCTGCTCACTTTTCTGAGTTTTTAACTAAAATACCTCATTTTTCCTCTTTTCCTCTTTTGTATTTGCTCCCTCTGCCACCCCCATGTTCCTAGTAACCAGACCTCTCTCTGAAACTGGGCTTTCCCATTTTTTCTCTGAAGCCCACACCTCTCATCTTTCCATCATGTGTCTGCTTGCTGACCTCTATTGCTGAACATAGCAGCTTCCTTGAACCCTAACTCACAAAGGCATAGCATTCTCTTTTCCACTTCTCCATCTCCTATCTCTCTGCAGTTGCCAAGATTTAGTACTTGACTGCTCTGTTGGTTTTTCCTTCAATGTCTAATAAAATGGCATTTAAATTTCCCTTTAAATTCCTTTTAACATTTTCTTTTATTAAAGAGGCTAAGAACCTAAAAGGGAACCCCAGTTTCCCCAGTAACAAAGGGATCCATGTGCATCCAACTACCACCGCTCAGTGTGATCAGTCGAGCACGGTTCTTTTGCAGGAGCAGACAGTAGACACCCTGTGAGTATATTAAAGATCAGTGGGTGTAGTCATTACAGATACAGCCTCTAAGAACCAGCAACGCTAGTGCTAAGAAAAGTACCCCTTGTCTTACCACATACTCTCCTCCTTCACTTGTACTAGAATGTTTCATCTTTATCCTCTATCTGTTATGTATCTAGTTTGGAAATGAGCCATGGTCCCTACTCAACTGTCATATAAAGTAGGTTTCTAGATCAGTGGAAGTCTTATCTTAAGCCATCCCTTAATTGCCACAGTGGGCAATTTAGTGAGCATGCATTGCATGGTGATCGAATGACTTTACAGCGAAGGTCTGTTTTACAGGACAATAGAAAGAATCAATGATTGCTGTGAATTTCTCCTATAATTTTCTATGGCAATCAGTAGCTACATTATTACTTTTTAAACAAAGACTCTCAATGTAGTAGCACTTAAAATTTGATAGCATAAGAGAAAAAAAAAAGATTGATAAAGGGTTTTGGCCTAATCTGCAGTTTACAAGTCCTTTCAAATGTCTTTCATGACCTAGTGCTTCACAGCAAGCAAAAAATGTAATCCTTCTCCCCAGCTCCTTGCAGCTTCATTGTGAGGATGTCTGGCTGTGATAATCTTTCCACAGTGAAGTCTCTGCACATTCATCAGAGCTTTCTTAAACCTGACAAAGGACTCAAGACATTAAAATGACAATTTTCTCAAATTCTCATTTAAGCATCAATATTCAGCTATCATCCACATTTCTCCTTTGAGCCTATTATTCAAGTTCTGTATGAAATTGTGAATGGTTCTGCTATTGCATTGCAATTGTCTGAGCTTGACCAGTTGACTTCTGTGCAGCTGTGTGAAATATCCAAGCAATAACTTGCATATTCAAATACTTATAGATATAAAAATGACTGACCATGATTTTAAATATTTGCATGTATTTAAAAATGTATGTTTATGGTTTAGTTCTTGATTAACACCTACATGGCAATTATCCTGAGTTTAGTGCTCTTCAGAGTTATTTAATTGTTCCATTCATTTAAACTGTTGAGGCGAACTTCAAAGGCTTAATTTCAAATCTATAGTATTAGATGTAATACACAGTGCCAAATGACAGATAATAACAAAAAATAATTTTATTGATTATTTGCTCCAGAGCATTTAGTTTAGATTTTTTTGTACAGTGTAAGAGGGTGAAAATATAACTTACAATAATCTAGAGAGGATAGTTTAAGACTCCTCTTTCAGTAGTAGCTTAGTTAGACTGGAGTGCCTTAAGTAAGACTCTTAGTGGGCAGCCAATCTAAAAGAATCTATATTTCACCGTGCAATATGTCAGAAGAGGCAAAGACAGAAGTGCCAGGGGATTTGTTTCCTAAGGAAAACGTTTCCTTTTGCTTTGTCATCACATGAAAGAGAGAAGAAGAGAAGAAGAAATGATGAGGGAGAAAGAAGAGAGGAGTAGGGAGACAGAGAGATAGAGAAAGAGTTAATAGTATACTACTATTACTATCTTACTATGGGGCACTAATCAGTTCTGGAGATTTCATTTTCATGAACTCATACCTCCCATAAACACAATTAATTCTCAGTGGCCAAACATCTAACTATCTATTATCATATAGAAGTGTAGGGCTTAAGCATATAAAATTGGGCAGGGTACATAAAATATTTTACAGCAAGTTTCATTGAATAAATTCTTCTTTTATCTCTCTTAGTATTATTTTAATTACAGATATGATTATTTGTAATCCTTGTAGGTATTTATTTTATCTAATAATTGGTACAATTAGGTAATGTGACTTCATGAGATAGAAATAAGACATCTCAGTAAAAATATTTCAAGTATATGCAAAAATGTTATGTGTTAAGGCAATATAAAGAAATTGCAGTGAAACACACACACACACACACACACACACACACACACACACACACACACACACATATAACACAGAGCATACCAAAGTTGCCTTTGGGAAAGAAAATGACTTACTCTTAGAAGTGACTATATATGTGATCCCTTGGTCTTTCTTAGAATCTGGTACAACTTTGCAGTGACACACTGGTAAATTAATGTTTGCAAAAGCCCACAATGTTCTAAACACTTTAAAAAAATATTTATTTATTTATTTGTTTATTGTCCCCCACTGTACAGGTTGTCCATTATCGCCCCATTCTCTGATCCTTCGACTCTGAGAGGGTAGGCTCATATGTGTCTCCACCCTGGAGAATCATGTCTCTTCAGGATCAAAGGAATCCTCTTCTACTGATGCCAGACATGGCAGCCCTTTGCTACATATGTGTCAGGGGCCTCAGACCAGCCCATGTACCCTTTCTCTAGGAGCTCCCAGAGGTCCAGGTTAGTTGACACTGTAATTCTAAACACCTTTAATGGGGGAAAAAATTCTCTTTTGCTTGAATTCATACTTTAGGTAAATTTTCAAGGGACATGTACCATAATTCAGATTGTTTCACTTACTTTTCATTCATCTTTCTAGATTTTTTGCCTCAGATGTGTCAGCTGACTGTCTATTAGCTATTAAGGACCACAACCACACCAAGAGTTTTGACAGCATTTCCTCCCTCATATAAGGACCAGATCTCTGTCCCTTACCTTTACTACTAATTCCTATAACTTTAATGTTGCTAACAGTCAAATCTTCCTTTCAAAGCTGTTAAAGTCTGTGGCATGTCACTATTTTTCTCACTAAGCTTAAATCTTATAAGCGATCAATATAATGGTATCTGGACCAAAGCTTTACCCTGCTCTCATATGTGCTCCGGAGGCAAAACTTCCTACTGATTATGTCCTATTTTTCTCTCTATCAGAGTATAGTAGGGAAATGTTTCTTCCCAATTGTCTACATACCAATCTTCAGTCCTTCTAAATCTCTAAATATTTTAGTTTATATAATAAAGTAAAATTAACATTGCAAGTGGAATACATATTGCTAATAAGTAAGCCATAGAGATCAGTCAATCAGTAATTTTAAATATTAAAAATGTTAAAAATAAGATTGAAAGGCCAAGCAAGTGTGGTGAATCCTAGAGCTCTAGAGACAGAGGCATGTGGTCTGGAGTTCAGAGATAGCTTGGTGCATCTCACAGTACAGAAGGAGAAGAAGAAGAGGAGGAAGAGAAGGAGGAGGAAAAGCAAGAAGAAGAGAAGAAGAAGCAAAGAAGAGGAAGAGGAAGAAGAGAAAGAATAGAAGAGGGAGAGGGAAAGATAGAAGGGGATAGAAGAGGGGAATGGGGGGAGAAACAAAAAATTTCAACAGAAACCAGAGACTACAGGATGAGGTGAATAAAGCATGTTGCTACTGGCATTGCAGAAGAGTTGAGAAAGGCAAAGAAACTAGAAGCCATAATAGTGGGAGTGGCTAGTAAATGTTTTTAATTCCCTTGCTTTACCTCCCAGTCACCTACCCCCAGTACCCCTTCCCTTTCTTCTCAGAGAAGAAGATCCCCTTGGATACCCATCTGTTCTCAGATAACAAGTTGCAGCAGGACTTAGTGCTTCCTCTCCTACTGAGCGATAACCAGTCAATCCAGCTAGGGGAAGGGGATCCAATGCCAGGCAACAGAGTCAGAGACCTCCCTTAGGCTCCAGAATGAATATAGCCCTGGATGACTAATTTTGTACTTTTAATCTCCAATAGCATAGGGCAACACACCTGTGTGATTTTAAACCATTAAGCATTAGGTATGGTTTGCTGAAGGGGCAACAGGAAACTGGTTGGACACAACAAAGCAAAGCAAGGTGCACCAAGGGTTCTTTCATTGAACTCATGTTCATTAACTATAGCTGGGACATTATGCCATGCTCCCCTAGTCTGCTTTCTCTCCCATCGGCCTCATATTAATTTCATATCCACTATTAATGTATCTAGATTTTGATGCCTTATATTCCTATCCTGGTGTTTAGTTGAGTCCTTTAAGGTAAAAACATAGAAGCAACCAGATAAGAGTTTCTCAGTCATTCTCCTCCTTGTCCCTCATGCCCAGTAATGACTACCACCCTCTTTTCTAATAATACCTTTCAAGTACATTGTCTCCTAGCTGAGGCCAATTCTTACACTTGTGTGATAGATTAATATGTTTAGAATTCTAGTATGAATACTAATTGCCTAGAGGTTGCCATGTTAAGATACACATTTCTTATATTTTTCTCATGCCATTTTTATGCTGAATCCTTTTAAAGATATTTTCTTTGACTTTTAGGACTATAGGCAGCTCCATTTTCTTTTCTGTGATGCCTCATTTTTTTTCTTAGTTTTTAACTTTTAAAAATTATATGGTACCAAAGAAGGCAGTGACCTCAAACTGTACCAATGACTCATTGCAATGAACGTACACTAGTAAAGATTATGGTTAGAGGGAAATATTGTAGGACCCACTATGACACACTACAGCTTCCACAATGGGAGGTTTTCTATGATTTGATTTGTCTTGTTTTTTGTTTGTTTGTTTGTTTGTTTTATGTTTTTTGGATGGTTTTGCAAGGGCATATGGCAGATATGAGGGTATAGGAAAATGAATAGAACAGGGGTATATGATGTGAATCTCACAAAGAATCAATTCTTAAAAGTTTGCAATTAGAAAATTAACTACAGTCTCTGTTTACAATCTTTCTCTCCACTTGCTGATGGCTTTTAATGCTCATGAACATAAAAATAAAAAATTTTAAATGGAAGAGTTCCTATAGTCAACTCTTCTTTTTTTTCTGTAAATAAAATTTTATTTGGCTCAGTTAAAAACCCTGGAGTTATTTTGAATTCCCCTTTACTGAGTCTAATCTGAGTCAACTGAATCCAATTCAAGCTTTTTAACCACCTGTCTGTGATGTCTTTTAAACTCCAAGTTGAGCTGAAATGTTATAGGCAGTTGAACTGTGCTTGATATCAATTAGGGAGGCTATAGAGGTACAAGAAATAAACACCTCCTGCTCAGGGATGATTTCAAATGTTAGGACTGAAACATTGTAAGAGCCAGAGAAATAGAGAGTTTTATAAGACTCTGTCTCCTGGAAATGTTAGAAAGCCTCATCAACGTGGCTATCTAAGCAAGTCTTGAATAGCAAAGACTTCAGTGGATATACTGACATGAAAAAAGGAAAGTTTGCCTCAAAGGTAAGCAAAGAACTCTGGGAAACAGGAAAGCTTTGAGGACAAGAGAAACTTTTCCATAGGGAAGTATACCACATTAGGCTATCCAATACCAAGTGGTCAGTTAACATTTCATGGACTGAGTAGTATGAACTTAAGTATTCAGAAACACATAAAAATTTGTATATCTAAAAAGAAAGCACCGTTGTAACTTTTAGGGTTCATACCTTAGTGAGATTAAATTATGCTTTAAGTCCTGGAGAGAATAAGTATAGGAGGGATATATCTTAGTGTAATAAGAGTAATTCACAGCAAGTACATAGCCAGCAACATTCAAAATACAGTGAAATTAAAGATAGTTTTACTAAAATAGAAACCAGAAAAAGGATGCCCACTTTCCTTATACCCATTTAATACAATGTTCAGATTCTTAGCTAGAGCAGTAATATTGAGAAAAAAAAACAAAAAACAAAAAAGATACAGCGAGGAAAAAAACAAATCTAAAGTACTCTACTTTGTAGATGATATGATTTATACAGAAGAGACCTTGAGTACTCTATCAGGAAACATCTACAGCTGATAAATACTTTTAGCAAGTAGCAGGATAAAATATTAACACCAAAAATTATTCACCTTCCAATAAATAAATGTCAGGCATACTGAGAAAAAGTCATGAAAACAGTATCTTTCACAATAGTCTCAAAAATATCTTGAAATAACTTCAATCAATCAAACGAAAGACTTATATAATAAAACCTTTAAGACATTCAAAATAGAAAATGAAGAAGATAGTAGAAGATGGAAAGGATGGATCGTTAAACTAATTCCACAGAAACATCCATCCAGTCAAAAGCAAGGTAGAGATTCAATGTGATCATCTTGAAAATTATAATTCAGTTCCTCAAGGAAGTTGAAAAAATTAAATTAAATATAGAAACACATGCACAAAGCAAAGCAAAGCTAAACAAAACAAAACAAAGCAGAAGAAGCAGAATAGCTAAAACAATCCTGAAGAATTCAAGGACCACTGGAGGTATCAGCATCCTAGATTCCAAATTGTACTATACAGTCATTGTGATTAAAAACAGCATTTTAATGGCATTAGATAAAAGAAAATTTATCAATGGAATAAATAAACTTGAAGACCCAGGTATAACCGACATACTCGTATCACCTGATCTGTGACAAAGAAACCAAAAATACACATTGGACAAACAGTGATAGCTAGACTGAATAGCTGCTTGTAGAAGAGTGAAAATAGATGTGTATCCATTACCCTGCACAAACCTAACTCCAAATAGAGCAAGGTGTTTACAAAACAGAGAGTAAGGAATGTACTATGGCTCATTGGCACAGGAAAAGACTTTCTGAAAAGTACTCTGCCAGCATGGGACTCAAGGCAGAAATTAATATGGGATCACATGAAGCTAGAAAGCCTCTATACTGCAAAGGACGCTATCATTTATGCAATGTGATAGCCTACAGAATGGGAAAAAACAAATCTTTACTAATTATACATCTAACCAAGGGTCAATATCTAGAATATACAAAGAACTTGTAACTGTACATTATGCAAATAGTTATCATAATAAAAACGTGGTATAAAACTAAGCAGAAAACTCTCAGAAGATGAAATAAAAATGGCTGAAAAACAATGACAATTTTTCAATATTCTTAGAACTTAGGTTAATTAAAACTGTAATTTCAACTTACCACAGTAATAATGACAGAGTTTAATCAACAAATGATAGCACATGATGTTGAGGATATAGGGAAAGGGACATTTATTCATGGCTGATAGGAGTGCAAACTGGTCCATCCATTATGGAAATCAGTGGAGAGGTTCCTCAGAAACCCAGCAATATACCTACCACAAGATCCAGGTGTACTACCCTTGGGCATACACACAAATGACCCCACATTACTACAGGATACTTATCCATGTTCATTGGTGTCCTATTCATAATAATCAGTAACTGCAAATAATCTAGATGACAACTGACTGATGAATGCAGACTGCAAATGTGGTATATTACACAATGGAATATTATGCAGCTGTTAATAAAAGTGAAACTATGAGATTTTCAGGTAATGTGTGGAGATAGTATCTTAGTTATGATTTCTATTACTGCAATGAAACACCATGACCAAAAAGTGGTGGAACAGAGTTTATTTTTCTTATACTTCCAGATCACAATCCATCCTTGGAGATAGGACAGAAATACAAACAGGGCTGGAACCTGAAGGCAAGAGCTGATGCAGAGGCCATGGAAGAGTGGTGAATACTGGCCTGCTTCTCTAGGCTTCATCAACCTGCCTCCTTATAGAACCCAGGACTACCACCCCAGGGAAGGTACCATCCACAATGTACCAGCACTCTTCTGTTGATCACTAATTTAGAAAATGCTTTATAGCTGGATTTCAGAGAGACATTTTCTTAACTGAGGTTCCTTTTTCTGTGATGACTCTAGCTTGTGTCAAGTTGATGATAAAACTTATCAGTACAGCTAGAAACAATAATCCTGGGTGTAGTAACCCAGGCCTAGGGAAAAATTGCATGATTGCTCTTTGTATGTGGATGTTAGCTTTTAAAATTGAGATATTTCTGTTTAATTACAGAGGCTAAGTAGCTAGTTAGCTTCTTGGAGAAGGAGGTTATCCTCCAAAGAATAAGATATAGAATGTAATGTTATAAGGAGATGAAGGGGAAACTGGAAAAAGAATATTTAATTGGGTAAGAGTATGAAAAGAAAGGGTAAAGAAGGGACTATTTGAAAAGTCCTTTTGAAAATACATATGTAAATCTACTACTGTAGAAGCTTTCTACAATATATGCACATATAAAATTAATTTAAATGGAGTTTCCATATAACAGGAGGGACAATGTCCACAAGTATACAACATATGTTACCAAATAAAATACAAAGTACTAGGAATGGTCACATCTTTTTAAGTCACTGGCCAAAAGTATACTATAGACTCACTGAATAGCAAGAGCTATTGTCATGGTTGTTTGTTATCTTCTGCAACCTCATGGTAAGACATTATTTCTAAGGAAACCACATGTCATTGGACATGGAGTAGTGCTCAGTCAGAACCTTCACCCCTACTGACTAACATTCATGGTACTGGACAGTACTATATGTGCTACTGGAGGAGAAATTTAGCCATCAACATTCAAAATCAATGTCTTTCCATTTCACTCAAACTACAAACTGGTATTCCTGACCTACTAGGCCCTGTTGCCATAGGGCATACTCTATTCACTTATTGGCCTCTCACCCAGGTATACTAATTTTTTAATTCATATACATGTATTTTCCCACCACAAGGCATTGTTCTTTTCCTGCAGTTTCCTAGTAGATATCCTATTTTTGGCTTGGTTACCTCTTTGAGTCAATAATGACACCTTATTATTAAGACCCATTTAATTTTTTTAAAGCTGAAATTGCAACAACTTGATCCCTAACCTGCACACTTTCGTCCTGTGTCCAAGGTTCTCTCTCTTCATTCTGCTCATTGATTATTTAGCCACAACCAGGGCATG
This sequence comes from Uromys caudimaculatus, assembly GCA_028551405.1. Taxonomy (NCBI): domain Eukaryota; kingdom Metazoa; phylum Chordata; class Mammalia; order Rodentia; family Muridae; genus Uromys; species Uromys caudimaculatus. The sequence continues at coordinate 67,845,166 of CM052715.1, forward strand.
ACTTTTCTGCTTGTTCATTGTTGGTCCTTTAACACGAAGAATATTTAGTACATCACAGTATTTTTATATTTATTTTAATAAACATTTATCAAATGCCCACAGATTTTTCCCATACAAACACTATGTTTTGGTTAGTTTTCTATCCCTTTGAGAAACACTAGAGAGTTAGAAGATGGCAGATCTATTCTGGCTAATAGTTTGGGAGATTTAATTTTAAGATTGCCTGCTACTTTGCTTTGGGTCTGAGGGGAGGTAGAACATCATGGCTATGGAAGCATATGACAGTGGCTGCTTATACTATGGTAGAAAGAAAATGGAGGGTTAAAAGGAAGAGTCCTGGCCAGTACAAACCCTTCAAAGTCATGACTCTTAGTAATGTCTCAAAGTCATGTCCCATATCCTCCAATTTTCATGTTCCACTATTTTCTAATAGTCTTCAAATTTGAATATTCAATGGAAAACACACATGAATCCAGAGCTTTTACAATCTACCTATAACTTGATACACTTTCATAAATATAGCCAGAGATATGCTTCAATAATCTCTTTAACATCTATCTATTTTAACCATCAAAAAACTGACTCAGTGGAAACCAAACATTTAACTGAAGTGTTAAGATATGAGATGGTATAAAGAGACAGGACATTTGGAAGCCGTGTTGGCAAAAGGTGTTGGTTCTGAGCACTGTTCCTTTCCTCAAGCCCTCTGAACCAGTAGACCCTCTCTAGTCTATGTTGTTAAAAACCTTTCAGATCCTAAATGCCTCAGAGCCCGAACTCACTACCGTGTCCTGGTTATGTTACAATGCAAAGCCTCCTTTCTATGAGGAAATCAGGCTGGTTGCAGAGTATAGCATTTCAGAAGACAATGAGACATGCATTGACCTTACAGATCATATCAGGCCAAGGCAGCTGTATCGGGGATGTTCCTACTTCCTATCTACATTTATGTAACCATACTAACTCTTCTGTACCTTCAAGCTGCATAGTCCCCCTTGATCAAGCCTGGTGGGCTTGTATCACAGGGTTGACCCCTTGCATGCATGAGGAAACTTTCAATTCCTCCCACCCTAAAGAGTTTTGTGTGCTATTCCAGTTGGTGCCTCGAATAACCTATTATTCTGAAGAAACTGTCCTGCGGGCTCTACTAGGGAACCCAACTGGAGGTCTAGTGGTACAGAAAAGAGAACCTGTCTCTTTGACATTGGCCCTAATTTTGGTAGCAGGCTTAGCCAGGGCAGGTACTGGGATTTCGGCATTAACTCTACAAGATAAGAATTATAATAGCCTCAAAGCAGATATTGATGAAGATATTCAACTTCTAGAGAAATCCATCTCCCATTAAGAAAGTAATGTTGATTCCCTAGCAGAGGTTGTATTACAGAATAGAAGAGGGCTAGATATGGTATTTTTACAACAGGGAGGGCTATGTGCCGCATTACACGAAGAATGCTGTTTCTCTGTGGTTCACTCCGGGGTGATTAGAGAGTCCCTAGCCAAAGTGCAAGAAAGTTTAGAGCGATGCCAAAGAGAATGAGAAAATTCCAAAGGCTGATATCACACTCTTTTTGATGCCTCTCGTTGGTTAACCACCCTCATGCCCACCTTGTTAGGACCCTTAATTCCTCTCCTGCTATTGTTGACCTTTGGACCCTGTATATTGAACAAGCTTATAGCCTTCATAAAAGAGAGAATAGGAGCAGTACACCTGATGGTTGACAATATGAGTTAGTTACCCAAGACCCCTAAGTGTAGCTCCAAGATTGGAGCTTGTACAAGAAAAAGGGGCGAATGAGGGACCCTAAGGGGTTTTCCAGTCCCACACTCTCCTTATACCCTCCCCCTCCTGCCTGGGGTCAAGGCCAGGCCAAGTTCCATTCTATACCCACCCGAACATTCTTGAGTAAAAATTTCTCAGAATGTAGTGCCTAATAGTCACTTGACCCTCTGGAAAGTTCCAGGTAGAGTTCAAATGCCTGTCATGCTTGCTAGCCAATAGATGTAAAGGTCAATATGCTTAGCCAATAAATTTGAACTGTAACCTTTCTGATTTAACCTGTGCTCCTAAAAAGTATAAAAACTGCTTGTAATAGCCATTTGGGGTCCCCTTCTCATCTTTCGTCTTGAGGGACTGATTGAGAATCGACCCTGATGCACCGGAAAATAAACTTCTTGCTTTTGCCTCGAAAAAAAGAAAAAGGGTGTTGTTTCTAAATCAAGAACTTCATGGGGAAGAGACTGGTAAATACTTTTATGTGTGTTTTCTATTGTTGAACACATGGAAAATAAATGTGCATAATTTACTTCAAATTCTTATTGATGTATTTTCAATCTGTATAAAAGCAGCTGGTTATCATATAGGTTTATAATCTTAGCTCACACACTGTGCACCTGCTTGTTTCAATTCTTTAAATCCTGGCCTGAGGTTCCTACCTCATCTTAGCTATTTAAGTTCCCAAATGAAAGACACACACAGCCTTTATCTTTACAATAAGCCTTAAACAGCATGATAGCTGGGCAGCTGCCTACCCTCTATGCTGTTAGAATCTATTTTCCTATAGATAACCCTGAGTTATTACTTACTATGTTGCACCTGGTCTCTTCTTAGCTCCAACTGGCCAGTCTTCAGGGTCATATTCTCTTAAGTCCTAACCCATGGTGGCTTCTCATTCCTCCTCCTACCTTTCTTCTCCCTGGTCATTGTCTCCTACCCCAAGCCCAGGAAACCTAAACCTCACTCATATCTCTCCTGCCCAGCTATTGGGTGTTGGCATCTTTATTCATCAACCATAAATAACTTGGGACCAATAATGTGTAGACTCTCTGATCTCTGGGGCAACCAGGTCCTAGGAGCCTGCATTTAGCATTACAATACATGGCAAAAGACCAAACTTCAACATCTGTTTGTCTGTACTTTTGCTAACCCATCTATCCATAACAAAAGTGTTATAAAGCATCTGCTTTAAACTAAGACATTAGGTTACAGTATAGAAAAACAAAGTGATAAAATAGGATTTGAATTTTTAGTATGTTCTCCATCCCTAAAGAATGCCTCATATTTAATAGTATTCTTCTAATCTAAATAAGGTCTCCACCTCAATTTCCAATATCCATAATGCATAAACTCTTTCATTACATTATTAATGAGATAACCAAACAGAACATATTTTTAAGGTTCTAATTTTAAACTTGCCTAATCTTCACAATATTTGGCATTTACTTACACATGGCTTAAGTAAGCTGCTGTGTCTAGCCACATTGCTTCAGCCAATTCTCGGCAAACCCACTTGTCAGGAATGGGGCTGCTGATTTGGAGAATATGGATGGTTTTCATTTCTGAATAGGGCAGCCATTCTATTTTTATTCTGGGACCAATCTAAACAACACATATTTCATACTTAGAGTTAATACTGAACTGAGTTGAATTCAAACTACTGACCTAGAAGTGAAGGGATTCATTTTTCTTTATATCAGACTTCCAAAATATCAATTCCTTGATACATTCAGAAAATAATCTGACTTAAATCCATTTTGTACTTTTGTTGGTTTTATATAACACAGACACACACACACACACACAGACACACACACACACACACACACAGACACACAGACACACACACACACACACACACACATACAGAGAGAGAGAGAGACAGGGGCAGGAACACTCATATGCACATCACATTTGAGTTCTACTAGTCCAAATATAATCCAGATATACCACTCTAAAGTTTATATTTGAAGGAATATATTGGTGTTTATGAAAATATTTGCACAACTGTTTTGTATTTCTTTGAGATTACAATATAATTGGATCATCCCCCTTTGCCTTTCCTCTTTCCAACCTCTCTTATATATACATCCTTGTATGCTTTCAAACTCATGACTTCTATTTTCAAAATAGTTGTTACATACATATATATGTATATATGTAAATACAACCTGCTTAGTCTGTATGCTGTTAATTGTGTGTTTTCAGGGCTGAACTTTTGGTATTGGATAACCTATTGTTGTGCTCATCCCTGGGGAAGACTTTCTTTTTCTCAGCATCCCTTAGATGTCTATAGTTATTTGTGTAGAGATGAGGCTTTGTGAGCTTTCCCATCTAGTTTAGCATGTCCATTATTGTTCATGTTCAGCTCATATTTAGGCAATCATGTTGATGAAACATTATAGATATAACTTCTGACATTACTAGAAGATAAACTCTCATAGCAAAATTCCCTATCCTTTGACTATTATAATCTCTCTATGCCCCTTCTCCTCAGTGATAACTGAACCTGACTTGTGGATTTTTAGATGTATTTATTAGTACTGATCTCTGCATTTTCGTTGTCTGTGATTGTCTCTGATTGTTGCAAAGAGAAGTCTCTTTGATAAGAGTGTTGTGGAACTGTTTACAGTAGTCAGGATACAGAACCAGCCTAGATGACTACCAATAAATTAATGGAGAAAAGTGGCATTTTTATACTTTTTGTACTAATTTACAATTCTACCAAGATAATTGCAGAGTTTCATTAAGCTTACTTGAAAGCTTAATTATTTCTGGTCTTATTGATAGCCATTCTGATTAGAATAACATAGAATATCCAATGCAATTTTAATTTGTAATTCCATGATGGCTCAAAGTGATAATTTTTCATATATTTATTGGTTATTTGTATTTTTTCTTTTGAAGGCTTTCCAATTCAATAGCTATTATTAATGGATTATTTGAGGATTTTCTTTTCCTTTATTCTTCCCTCATACAATACATCCTGACACAGCTTCCCCTCCCTCTTCTCTCAACACCCCCCTTCCACTTCCCCTCTTCCCCAATCCACTTTTTCTCCATTTCCCTTCAAAAAAGAGCAGGACGTCTAGTAATATCAACTGAGCATGGTATTATAAGATGCAATAAAACTAGGCATCAACCCTCATGTCAAGGCTGGACAAGGCTATCCAATATGATGAAAAGGGTCCCATGAGCAGGCAAAAGAGTCAGAGATATCCCCCCTTTCACTGTTAAGAGTCCCACAGGAACATTAAGCTACACAACCATAACTTTTATACAGCAGACCTAGCTCAGAAATATGCAGGGCCCATGGCCATCAGTCTCTGGGAGTCTCTATGAGCTCTACTTAATTGATTCTTTGTGCTATGTTTTCCTGTTGTGCTGGATCCCTCTGGCTTCTATAACCCTGCCCCCCTCCATCTTTTGTGGTATTACCTAAAATTTGCCTAATGGTTGCTTTGTGTGTGTGTCTCTGTGTGTGTGTGTGTGTGTGTGTGTGTGTGTGTGTGTGTGTGTGTGTGTGTGAATATTTACTGTTTGGAATATTTGTATATATTGAATATTAACTTACTCTAAGGTACATAGTTTTAAAAAGGGTTTCTCTTATGTAATGCCCTATGTCTATATTATGTTGAGTGAGTGTTTCTTGCTGGGTAGATGCATATTGGCATTAATATAATGCACAAAGACAAATGCTACATAGTCCTTTTTACATATTCCTTCTGATATATCAAAACACTGATCTAATAGAAGTTGAGAGCCAATAGCAGAGATTGGAATCTTGGAGATGCATTGGGAAGATATTGGACACATACAACATTACTATAATTAGAAGGAATCAATAAGTTCACAAGGGCTATTATATACTATGTTTTTAAAAATTCCAAGAGTACCTGTTGATGTCTCATTACAAGAAAAGAAACTCATTTTATAAAGCCAATATCACCCTTATACTAAAACAAGGCAAGGGATAACAGAAAAAAATATAGAAAAATTTACATGATGAATGTAAACAAAATTTCATAACAAATTCCATTCAGGAACACATTAAGATATAAACCTGGGTTTCATCCCAGGAATATAAGCTTGTTTGATAAAATTAGTTTAAATCAATAAAAAATACAGCTATAAAATACTTGCTAGAAATAACATAATAATCTTAGCATACCAAGGAAAGACCTTTGACATTCTTTTCATAAAAATACTTTGTAGAATATGTGAGTAGAAGCAATATATCTTTACAATCAAGATTATATATGTTAAACCTATAAGCAATAATGCACTTTGTCAAAAATCTGAAAACATATCCTATAAATTTAGAAGTAAGTTATAAGCTCACCATTATCAATGCTGTTGATATAGTGCATAAATTATCAATTGAAATACAATCATTTTATAGGAAGCTCAAGTAATACTTCTTATAAAGAATAAGAGGTGTTTTGAAATGGTTTAGTAGGAAGAGAATCCTGCCACAGAGTCTGGTGGCCTGAGTTTAATCCCCATTACCCACATTGTGGAAAGACAGAGATAGCTCCTCCAACTTTCCTCTGACCTTTATATGGATGCTCTACATATGCATTCCTACATATGAACAAACATACATGCACACACACATAAGCACAGACACACACTCAAAATAAATGTAATTTAAAAAAATGGGGAACATGAAGTTCATTATAAAATATGATAGTATGTCTGACATTTTTTATGCTTTTAGACAAAGTAATTCTGTATTTCTGCAATGACAGTGTTGCATGGAACTCATTCTAAGAAGTATGTTTGGACACTAGATTTGGTGATAATTTAATTAACGAAAATGGCAAAAGCAGATTCTCATGTGTAGTAACCCTATTTTTGGTGCTCAGTAGCTCATAGCTACTATGCTTTATAGTGGTATCTTAGACTATTTTCATCACACAGAAAATCTTTTAAATTTTTTTATTTATTTTTATTTTATGTGCATTGGTGTTTTATCTGCATGTGTATTTGTGTGAAGGCATCAGAACTCATGGAGCTTGAGTTACAAATAGTAGTGAGATATCCTCTGGGAGCTGGGATTTGATCCTGAATCTTCTGGAAAATTTCTAACCACTGACCCATCTCTCATGCACCAAAGAAGTCTTTTAACAGTCCTGTAATTACTAATCTGACTCTGAGATTGTATTGTTCAGTAACGTAAACCCATGTTATCATTATGACACCCATAAATATTGCATGATATTTTGAAAACAAAAGAGATATTTTTCCAAACTCTTTCCACAATTATTCTAAGCATAACTCACCGAGATCAGCTGAGATCTGCTGTCATCTTTAGATGTGAACTATCCCCAAGGTGACAGTAGAGCAAAAGCTGTATTTAATTATCAGTCAGATTTTCACTTGCTGAGGTTTATCACTCCTCAAAGAATAAAAGACTTTTTTTTTTTTGTTATTTGCTGCTAAGAAAAGTCATTTTCTTTGAGACATATTTCTGCATTTTTTCTGTTCCCTTGTTAATAAGTATCATATTTTCCAAAAAGAAGGAGCAAATTTAGATAGTTTTTAGTGCAAAGTATATAAGTGAGTGGGTAATAAAACCTTAGCATTGAGAAGCATCGACATTTGGGGATCTTAATGTGATTTTTCAAAGTTATAGACTTTTTTTAATCCCCATATTCTCAAATTGCATTTGATGTCAAATGATGCTTTTATCACAACTCCATTGTTTAATAGAAAAATATAACAAGATATAGTGCCAAGTCTGAGAAGATGTCTAGAATCTCCTTCCTTTTCTTTATTACTATTACAAATTCAGGCATGTTACAACTGCTTTGGTCCAGCCATAATACGAACCATGTTAATTTATATGTAGATTTTATGACAACTTTTTGTGAGAACTGGTCAGTGTTTCAGTCATTGAAAGATGAAGATATAGTGACATAGCTGAATATAATTATTTGAAAATAAGTAAATATCTTATTGCTTACTGGTACAATTCGAGATTTTGGCCCAGATTTACATTATAATTCCTAGCCTAAAATTGTAATACAGATTTGGCTATCCACACTTGAGTTATCCTTACACAAATGATCAAAATCAGATTAAGAGATGCTGTTTGACTCATTTATGTTCATAAAACCTGTCAACAGTAGACTTCCTCAGAAATTCTTCTCTTCAAAGTTTTACTTTATAGGACTCTACACACCATCCTTGTTAATCATTATCCTTTGGGTCAGAAGTACCAGAATATCTGCCACTAATTGTTGATGTAAGCCATCCCCTAATCAAGTGATAAATTGTAGCCAATTATCAAATTTTAGCTATAGAAGGGTAATCGAGAAACATTGCACAGAATGTAGATAGTACTCTGTGCCAGCTAGTTTTATGTCATTTTGACAAAAGCTAGACTCAAAAGGAGAGAGCCTCAACTGAGAAAAGGTTTCCATTTGTTTGGTCTGTCACCCACTTTCTGAATTAATGAATGGTGTTCGAGGGGCTAGTTCACTGTGGATGGTGCCACCTCTGAGTTGATGGCCCTGAATGCTGCAGAAAAGTAGGCTTAGTAAGCCATAAGGAGCAAGCCAGTAAGCAGCATTACTCCATGGCCTCTAATTCTGTTCTTCCATGCAGGCTTCTACCTTGAGTGCTTCTTTAACTTCCATCAGGATAGATATGACCTAATAGTTATAAACTGAAATAAATCCTTTCTTCTCATGGTTACATTTGGTTGTGGTGTTTTATCATTACAATAATTAAAACTCTAAGGCAGAGTCTAATCATTACCTTCCTCTCTTTGTAGTTAATAAGAGGCTAGGATTCTCAGGTCAGTTACAACATCACGGTAGGAAATAATAGAAGTGGTACTGGGGAGGTTGTTTAATTATTAAAGTGCTGGCCACACAACATTAATGACTTGAGTTTGGATCTCCAACACCCTTGAAAAACTCCTGCCATGGTGGCAAGTTCCTGTAGCCCCAGTGCTGATGATCCAGAGACTGGAACTTTCTAGCCAGCAGGTCTAAATGAATCTGTATATATAGGTTCAATGAAAGATCTTACTGCAAAAGTAGCAAGTTACTTGGGAAGACACCTAATGTAGGCCTCAGGCCTCCGTGAGTATGTTTGCACAATGCATACGCACCTTTGTTATGCTCTGTCAGGTCATCCCCAATAAACTACAGTTGTGACTTTGATAGCTTATTTAGTATCAAGAAACCTTGCAATTCTTTCTTTCACAACAAAGAACTTGCCAAAACAGGTAAGATATACCCTACTAGTATACAACCCAAGGCTTTGTCTATGCTTCTTGGTCCTCGTAACAACATGGATATCAAGGCTAGCTTCTTGCAATTCCACTGCCTTATTAGTAGTTTTGATATAATTAATCTCCTTCATGATCATGTCAGTCAGTCCTACACTCTGTCACAGTTATAACTAAGTGAATGCTTATTTGTGCTGGGAAAGCAAGAAGTCTTAAAAATAAGAGTTGTTTGCACTGGAAGCCGTCATTAATATTGCAATTCTTTAATTCTCAAAAATGTAATTATGTATTTGTCAGAATGAACTGAAAAAAAATAGGTTCTTTATCCACAAATCACACACACACACACACACACACACACACACACACACACACACACACAAATATACACACAAATACACACACACGGTATTTTTGTCTAATTAATTTACTTTGAAAAAAACGATGATTTTGAAAGGAATGTTTAGTTATTTTCATATATATAGCATTTTGAATGCTACAAGATGTTATTTATTCACTGAATGAAGTGGCTTTTATGGCAAGGTATGGTAGCACATAATTTTGATATCAGCACGAAGGAATTTAAGGCTTGGTGATTATGAGTTTGAGGTTAGCTTGGACTAGGTAGGGTTCTAGACCCTGAAAAGCACACTCCCTTCAAGGAAAAAAGGTAACATCCTAAGAAAACTGGGAAGAAATGAAATGTTGAGTACCTTAGAAATTATTGAGAATGATCTAAATATTCTGATATATATATATATATATATATATATATATATATATATATATATATATATATATATGGCTTTGTATAACTGATGCAAAATGCAAATCCTGTCTCTTTTAGACATTCCAAGTAAGTGTAGCAGCTGCCAATGGAAAGGCCATGGGCTTATCAGAGGAAAGTGCTTTAAAAACCCCATGTTAGATGATTTCTTTTATTTTTTAAATTAGTTCTCTGAAATTTTTATAAAATCTATTTTGATCATCTTCACCCTTTTTATCCTAACCTTTGTCAGGTCTACAACTGTCAGAATGTGGTCCATAAATGGAGCTGTCTGAGGGGAATACTGAGTGCTTGTAGAAAACTCCAAGCAAGCAAGAATCTTTTGACCTCGTTTTCTTGGTCTTAGAATGTGTTTTTGTGCACTCCCAGGCGTAGAGGGTAGCAGTAAGTTTACTTCAGATTATTCATTACAACAGGTTATTGTTATTTGTTTAAGCATCAGTAGAAAAGCATGTTTTTGCCATGTGCGAATTGTCCTTGTGATTGTACACTTTACGCATATGTCTCTGTTTAACCATCAGTGTATAAATTGTCTGTTGCTCTGAATAAAGTTGGTCATTGCATGAGACTTTAGTCCAAATTATTTATCAGCTCCACTCTTTCAGGTTTCACACCCTCTAGAGTGGCAGCATACACCCTTCCTTTCCATTCCCAATCTAACTTCGTATTGTTTTTCCTACCAATGCCAATTAGTGTCTAAATATTCATGGCTGTATAATGTGATTGACTTCTCATGGGTTAAGCTTTTAGAGAAAACTCTCATTCCTATGAGCTAAGAATTTCAGTAGATTCATGGATAGGATTAGGATTGTGTGGTCAACTTTGCTGAGCACTCTGGTATTTGGTCTGGTTTAGGTTTTCACAGGCCTTGCGCTTGCTATTAAAACCTTCATGGATTCGAACATGCAGCTGCCCTTCATTTTCCAGAGGGCTCTGTTTCCTTTTAATGATTCACCATATTTGGCTCTAACATTCTTTCCTTTCTTTCCACAATGATCCCTGAACCTTTGAAAGAGGGAATGTGGTATAGATGTCCCACTTAGAGCTAGACACTCTGCAGTATCTTTTTCCCTCCATGTGTGTGGTCTCTGTGTTGATCACAATCTACTGAAAGTATAACTCCTTTGATGAGGGTTGAGAGATGCATTAATATATGACACATGGAGGGACCCATGGTGCTGGCCATATATATGGCAGAGGAGGACCTTGTTGGACATCAGTAGGAGGAGAGGCCCTTGGGTCTGAGGGTGTTAGAGGCCCAATACAGGGGAATGCCAGGGAGGGAAGACGGAAGTGGGTGGGTGGGTGCGGGAATACCCTCATAGAGGCAGGGGCAGGGGGTATGGGATAGGGGGTTTCCAAAAGGGAGACCTGGAAAGGGGAAAATATTTGAAATGTAAATAAAATATCAAAAAAGGAGAAAATTTTATTAAAATAAATAAATAAAATATATGGATTTAATGTAAGTCATTGAAATTGGTTTAGTATTATGCTGGTCTAGGAGAATGATACTAGCAAGTTCTCTGCTAGGGTCTAGGATCTTCTTTCCATAAACAATTTCTCCTAAAATACTGACAGGTATGAATATCAGCTTGTAGAACATGAATGCCAAATTACCAAGAAGTGGTTCTTTCTTCTAGTGACATCTATCTCACTATTACCCCAGTGGCCATGCCTTGCTAGGACAGTTTTTATGGTAGCTCACAGGGTTCACACCTGGGTAAAGTTGTTACTTTCTTTTCTCAACTGCAGATGCTAGTGACTTTCAACACTATGAAAGCTAGTCAGTAGGAATAAAGCTTTAAAATCTGTACCACCTATAGTTTTCCATGTTGTACTACTAAAGCATGTGATGTTTTCAAACGTAGGAGCTTACTGTCAAGTTCTGGAAGGTTGGTGAAAGAATTGATAATAGACTGTAATGTCTCGGGGGGAGGTATACTTAAGAACTTGATACCCAGCAACTCCAAAATTAATCACTTCCTCCAACTGGACATTTATTTATTTTACTTATTTTTTTGTGTTGCATGGACATATCCATGTATGTTTTCATTTAGAAAGATGATGTTTAATTATAGAAAATGGTGATATTCAATTATGTATTAAGTAGAAGAGCCATGCTGATTACGTCAGCCCCATGTTGTCTAATGTCCTCTTCTAGCCATTGCAGAGACCTTCACTCAGGCTGCAGAGTCTTTCAAGCACACACATACATAAGTAATATTTAACAATATTTCTTTTTTTAAAAAGGTGAGTAGAGTTATAGAATCACAGGCAGCAGAACTGTATTTTATATAATCAGAATGCTGTGTGTGTATTTATTTGTATGTGTGCGTGTGCATGTTTTATGTGCACATGTGTTTATAATTGTGTGCATATGGGTAGGTAGGTATACTTCATCACTCTCTACCATATTGTTTTAAAGACCTCATCTCTCACTGATTTGGAGCTTGCAAATTTGACTAGACTTGGTGGCTAGGGACTCACAGATGATATCTCTGCAGATCCTAGTGCTTCAGTTGCACAAACATGTTGTTAGGCCGGGTTTTCAATATGGAACCTAGGGTCTGAATTCAGGTACTCATATTTGTGTCACAAAATCTTTTGGACCAATACATATTTTTCTACTCCTCAAATAACTTTATATGGACTGAGGCAATACCGTATGATGCTTAGGTTCAGTATGAGTATCATAGTTACTTAACAAAAGGCTTTGGGTTTTTCCTAGTAAAGTTCAACAAAAATCCTGTTACCCGCTACTTTTTAAAAAGTTAGTTCTTCAATAGCAAATTGTTTAATGTGTTCCTGTGTGTGCATGCACTTGCAGCATGTGCATGCCATGCTTGTAAAGGCCAGAAAAGGCATCAGACTCCTGGGTCTGGGGTGATAAGATTCTACAACTGCTAGAAACATAATCCAGAACATAATTGCCACACGAGTGGCAAATGCTGTTAAACACTGAGCCTTCTCTCCAACACAATAGACAACTTATTCCTTTTCAAATCTTATGTCAGGTGGAATATAACCCACATTCTGAGTCTTGTTACATTAAGAAACTGAACCAACACTTTCTCAAAATCTTAGCAACAATATTATTGGATTCCAATTAAGAGAATTATTCTTAAGCTGTTCTTTCTTCTCATCCTTTTACTTTTTCTTTCATTTCTTTCTCAATTTTTTCCTTTCTTTCCTCAATTCCTTCTTCTCTATGTCTTTCTTTCATTTTTTTTCCTGCAGGGTATGTGTCCAAGATCTTCCAGAACATTTGCTTTGTATAGCGAAAGATGCCATGAAATTTCTGCTTTTGCATCTACATTTCAAGTGATGCTACTACAGATATATACCACCTTGTCTAGTTTTATATAGTTGGCCTTCTGTGCAGGCTTTGAATGTTTAATTCAAGCACGATACCAACTGAGCTACATCCCTGATCCTGGATTTAAATCTTAACTATAGTTTATAAGTCTCATCTCACTTAGCCTCACTGTGTATTTTACTCTTCCCTTCTCTACAAACATGATATTATTTAGTGATATCTTAATGAAATTTAGATATGCAATAGTAAAACTTATTTCCAAGAATTTGCCAACTCTTCCTCCTGTATATTAATTAATTTGACTGATGAGTCTCTATCTGTAATTGAATTGATATCCCATCACTTATTTTATACTCAAAGACACATACTAAAAGACTTGCTATACATGAATGAAGGGCATGCTTTCAGTAATTTGACTAGTAAGTTATTTGAAAATTGTGTCCAATAATTCAAATATGTATGTTATACAAGATGTCATAAATAATAGGCACTCAGTAAAAGCCTAGAAAGGATAAAAATATGAAGATACATAGTTATTGATTTATGCTTCTGTCTTTCTTTTGTACTTAGTTCTCAAAATGATAAAAGTCATCCAAAAGTTTCTGAATCGTTTCCTGAGCTCACTCCTTATTACTCCCAATAACATAAAAATGAAAAACTATGCCATTCCTAGAATGCAGAAAGATAGGATCTTTGGAAATGAATCACTGGAAATTTACAGTACCCATCACAATCATCAGAAGGCACATAGCTCAGACTAAGTGTCAGTGAGTGATGATTACAGCACCCTTCATGACCAATGGAGCATGAGTGTGGCAAAGGTCAAGCTGGTGAAGGACTTCACCTCAGTAGAGTGATGAGGATGGCACTTAGTGCTGGCACAGGACTTAACTCTTGCCACTGTGTGTGAATCACAGGCAGCTTGCTATAATAGTGGTCATCATTAGTCAGCTTCAGAGTGTCACAGCTTCCTAGAAATTTGGCTATAAGCAAATAAGACTACTGAACTCTTTGCTACTGAACTCTTTCTTCCATTTTGTTTAGTTAAGAATAAAACATGCGTTTATAATATGAACAGCTTTGAATCATAGTTGAAAGGTTGACGTTAGAGCCATCTCACCTGTTGTTACTTTAAAGGCTACATCTGACTGGGACGTTTCACACTCAGAAGCTCAGTTAATTCTGCTACAATTAGTTTATTTCCAGGAAAGATCATAGCCATTAACTTATCCCATTAGTCCATCAGTTGTGTCACTGGGGAAGGGAAATTGGGGAAAAGGTCTTAGAAATTTTTACCTCAAATGTCTCTATTCAGCTGACAATTTTTCTTCATGTTTCTGTGTAACTTCTTTGCTCCTCCATCTACCTTGAACACAGCATTCTGGTTCTACAGTATCTTCACTAATTATGGAGTTGTTACTATGTTTCTTTTGTGATTATGAATAAATATTTTCTGCAGGAAGTAGCTGTGTCTTTATATTCTCTGAAGCCCAGCCTCAACATAGTACTTAAATCTTGGATTTAGCACAATTAAGTGCTGTGACAAAGGGCTTTTTAGTAATGTGGCTTGCAGTTTATGGAGGTATCAGAACAGAATTAATATCCATTGAATCAATCTGTCTAAATAATACCAAGCACAGTATCAGCTTGCTGAGCTGAGGATAGTAGCTCTCAGCTCTAGACTCGAAGTTGCATGAGCCAGTGACATTAGTAAAAATATCAGAGTATCTATCTCGATTCACAGATTCATACCTTCACAGAAACACCAGCTATTTAAGAAAATGCTTCTGGATCAACTGTCTCCATTCTGGAAAATGTACAAAAGTGTATTTACTGTTTGTAGAAATAATTAATCAAGAAAAGGAGACCATAAGTTGACAAGAAATCCTTATGATTTTTGTACTTCTCTTAATCCTTCTGTGTTATGGGAACCACTGGACTTAGCACAGATTCCCCAATGGAGGAGTTAGATAAATGACTGAAGGAGCTGAAGGGGTTTGCAACCCCATAGGAAGAACAACAATATCAACCAACCAGATCTCCTAGAGATCCTAGGGACTAAACCACCAACCAAAGAGTACACATGGAGGCACCCATGGCTCCAGCCACATATGTAGCAGAGGATGGCCTTGTTGAGCATCAATGGGAGGAGAAGCCCTTAGTCCTGTGAAGGCTTGATTCCCCAGTGTTGGGGAATGCCAGGGTGGTGAGGTGGGAGTGCGTGGGTGGGTGAGTACCCTCATAGAAGCAGAGGGAGGGGATGGGAGAGGGGGAGTCCGGAGGGGAAACCAGGAAAGGGAATAACATTTGAAATGTAAATAAATAAAATATCTAATAAAAAAATAAAAAAAAAGAAAAGATGTTACCTATAGTCTGAGGAAGGAAATCCTTCCTCATGTAGAGGAAGAAGATTGGAATTTATTTTCCAAGAAATACATTTAAAAATCCTATCTTTCTGAAAATTTTATGCAGGTCCTGTACCTTTGCTTATTTCAAATAGAAACTTATTCAGGATGGTATAATGGTAGACATTATATAGAGTAGTGTATTCTGTACTATGATATGGTATGATATGGCATAGCATAACATAGCTTATGATAGAAATTATGATAGTATAGTATAGAATAGTATAATAAAATATAGTATATAGTAGAGTTTAATATAATATGGAATAGAATAGTATAGTGTAGTATACTATAATTTCATATAGTATAATTGAGGGAAATCAAAGGTTAACTAAAAATGTGGGGAGAGAGCCTCTTTGAAACTGGAGGATTTAGAAGCATGCATACATGCTGAAGAGCTTTGCAAATGTGCTCCTGCCTAGGAAGAGCCCATGTTCAGAAGAAGCAAATTCTTCTTTTTTTATTCTTATTACTTTATTCTATTATTATTATTATTATTATTATTATTATTATTATCATTTTATTTATTCACTTTATATCCTGATCACTGCCACCTTCTTGGTCACCCCTTCCTATAAACCTCCCCTATCCCTTCTCCCCTTTTTCTCTGAGAGGTGGGGGCCCCTGGATATCACCCAGTACATCAAGTCTCTGTGGAGCTAGGAGCATCCTTACCCACTGAGGTGATACAAGGCAGCCAAAATATATCCCACAGACAAGTAACACCTTTTGGGATAGCCACCACACAGTTGTCCAGGACCCACATGAAGATCCAGCTACACCACTCCTGGGCATACACCCAAACATGCTCCATCATTCAACAAAGACTTGCCCAACTATGTTCATAGCAGATTTCTTCATGAAAGACAGAGATTGGAAGCAACCTAGATGTCCCTCAACTGCAGAATAGATAAAGAAAATATGGTATATCTGCACAATGGAGTACTATTCAGGTACTAGAAGCAACATTTTCATTGCTGTGTTTCTGCAGGCTTAGCAGAACTAGGGAGTTAAGACTAATATCATGTTCCAAACAGCAGACTCTTAAAGTGTTAGTGAGTTCTCCCAACAGTCATTTCGTAAGGTCTGAGAATTTGACTTCCTTCTCCTGTCTACTCTTCTTTCCTTCTTCTCCTTCCCCATTCATCTTTCTCCACCTTTGTTCCTTTTGTCTCCTCCTTCTTTCACATTTCTTCTTTTTCATTCAGTATCTTAACTCTTACCATTAAAGGAAAACTGTACCAAACACTAAATGAATATAGGTTGACAGAATATCCTTCAGAGATCACAAAGGACAGTGACAAATACCAAAACCAAACTTCAAACTAAATTCCTAAACAATCACCACTACCATCGAGCAAGCAAGCAACAAACAAGCAAACAGCAAGCAAGCAAGCAAGCAAGCAAGCAAGCAAGCAAGCAAGCAGGCAAGCAAGCAAGCAAAGAAACAAACTTTAAGTGGAATTAATAGGATTTACCAACTTGCCACATGATAGTATTTAAAATATTTTGTTTTATTGTTTTATGCATAGTAAAACTCAGACACACAGAGAAGGGGGTGCATACATACATATATACATACATGCAGACAGACAGACAGAAGTTTCTAGTGGGCATAGGTACAATATTTATTGGGAAAATATTTTAGATCAACTGTCATTTTCTCAAATGTTTAAACTAATCTTTTGACAAAGAATTTTCAATGGAAACTGATCTATACACTCTTTAGTTTCCCATTAGAAAACAAACAGACTTCTAAGGAGTAATAATATAATATTACATGATATGATATGACATGACATGATATGAAATGATATGATTTGAAAAAAATAACATATTGGAATAAGAAAGAACAAAGACTCAGAAGGAAAAGAACCTATGAAAAAGCATAAGAATCTAAGGCCCACTTGTTTGCACACTCAGGAATCACATAAAAGACTAACCTGAAAGTCATAATATGTATACAAAGGTCATGTGGGTAAAAAAATGAGAAAGAGATGTATAAAAAAATAAATGCAAGGTAAAAGTTTTTCAAATGCCCTGACATGCTATTGTGAGAAAAGGAACTACCAAAGATGCTCTTGAGTTCACTTTCTGTGGTAGTCTACGCTAGGCATGTAATGTGCCTGTAAGAGTAGCTTACTTTCTTAGTGAATTACTTGTAAAAAACTAAATTTCCATTTGCAAGAGGTTATTAATTGGAGATAGGTTCTGGGTGAGGGATGGAGGCATTTGTCCATTTCTTCCATCAATAGGAAACCATTAGTGTCGACCCTTGAAGGCCATGTGCATGCTGCTTCAGTCTCTGTGTGCTCATATGCAAGTTGACCCTCTTTGTTGAACTAGAGGTCCATGTTTTATTGGTGCTCTCCATCCCTTCTGGCTATTAAAGCCTTTCTATCTCCTGTTCTATAGTGTTCTTTGCACCCTGAGGGGAGGAATTTGATCGGATTATCTCATTATTTGGAAATGAGTTTTCCAAGTCCTTACTCTCTGCCTATTGTCTGGCTGTTGATCATTGTACTTGTTTTCATCTGCTGCAGGAGGAAGCTTCTTTGATGATGGCTAAGCAAGACACTGAACAATTAGTGTAGCATAATGTCACTAGGAATCATTTTATTGTTACATTCTTTTAGCAGAACAATTTGGTTTACTTTAGGTTCCTAGGCTATCTTGTCTTGGATTCTTAGTCACTCAACCTTTGTCAGGTATGGATTATATCTTCTGAAGGGGGTGATGAGTCAAGTCAGATATTGATTGTTCATTTCCACAATCTTTTTGCTATGAATGTATGGCACATTATGCAGGCAGAACAAAATTGTAAATAAAGGGGTTATGACTGAGTTGATGTTTACATTTCTATAGTATGCAGAGTACTTTCTGATACCAAAGACACTAACACATAGGAGTAAAGAGTAGGCACCATATTGACTTCTCCATGTTCAATTGAATTCCATGTACTTGGACTTTGTGGTCAGTTTGTGGAAAAGAACCTATAGACTTGGCAAAAGGCTGGATTATTGGGGGTTCATTGGGATACTTTGGCCAACAACTAAATTAGATACAACCGTAATAGGTACTGGAAACTTCATTTGGTGACAAAGGAGATATCTTGCTGGGGCTCTGTCTCTACTATTATTTGCCAATTTCACTTAGATTGCATTCAAGCATGTATCTATTTTGGGAAACCCCTCTCTAGTGCTTCCATCCAATGCTCATGACCATTAATTTTAGCTATCTCTTCCATATTTCCTTCCTTGCCCTGTCTCCCTTTCCCTCCCCTCCTCACTTGATTCTCTCAACTATAACTTTTTACTCTCCTTTCCTTTCCTAGGGAGATCTATCGTTCTTCCTAGTCCCTAACTTAATATTTAATCTCTGTCATTCTATTGAGTGTAGCTTGGTTGTCATTGACTCATTAATTTTGTACTGTAATGAAATGGTTTACCAGTTGTAGGAGATTTTTGATGGAATTTTGGAGTCACTTATGCAAATTATCATACCATATGCAAATGAAGATACTTTGATTTCTTACCAAATTGCATTCCCTGGTTCTCATTCAGTTGTATAATTATTTGACCTATGACCTCAAGTACTATATTGATATCTTAATTTGAGTTGTCATGACAATACACTGTACTGAGTAATTTATAAGTTATAAGAAGTTATTACTTGTCAGTCTGGAAATCAGAAATTCTTGGATCAGGTTGCAAGAAGACTAAATGTCTTATGAGGCTTTGTGTCTTCACATGGTGTAACTGACAAACACATCCCCTCAAATTGCTGCTATTGGAGTATTAATCCCAAGCACAAGATTAATCTCAGGTCCATGTATGTATGGACCTGAAACCCATCTGCTAAACCCTCATCCTCTTAATCCTATTGTATTTGAAGTTAGGTCTTAACTTATAGCTTTGGGAATGACAGAAGCATAGAGACCATAGCAAGAGGATTGGATTTGTTTCTTGTTTTTATTCAGTACCTTTATTTGCAGATTCATAACATTATGAGCCATCCTTGTTGAATCTTCATCCACACACTAACCCTTGTTCTTACTCCTATTAATAGGAAAGGGTTAACACATGACGACTGACATAAGAATTAGGAGAAAGTACAAACATTTCAGCTCATGGCATACTTTAGAATTCTCTTGGTTTAAGGTAGATTTTAAGTTTTTTTTTTTTACTTTACATTACAGCTCATGTATAAACATACATATACATATATCATAACATTTTAGGTGTTTGTTACTATAAATTATTTTTTTAGGTTCTTTACAAATGCTAATTTCCTGCATAGATATTTAAATAGTTTGACTTGTAGAAAATAATTAATAATTTTATGTGTAAACATATTTGATATTAGCATTGGAGACAATACATAATTTTAATAATATATAAATTTAAAATTTTTATACAATTTTTACTTTTCCAAGATGTAAGGATACACTATTATATTACCAAGAGCATGAAAGGCACATGTATAATATACTCCTTGCTGTGCATTCTCTGATTTCTCTCAGGAGCTGTGCAAGGGATCACACTTTTCAGTAGAGTCTATACCACAGAGGACAGTGAAGAGGTATAGTAGAAATAATCAGAGATTATCTGTGGGAACAGGGACTATCACTTTCTTAAACCATGGGGCATCTTAGGAGGTTCTGGGGTAGAATACGGTTAAGCTTCATTTTCAGTAAGAAGTATTATTTTCCTACAATGAGGCAATAATGGTAAAAATATAATACAAAAAACAGAGACATATTTCTCTTCAGGAGAGTAGTATTTTGTTCAACTTTCTCACTTAAAACAAGGGGGAGCTATTTGGGAGAAATGAAATGAACTTTCAGGAAGCATCCAGACATAGCTCCTCTACCTAAGACTGGGATCATTGCAGAAGAAAGAGAAAAAATACTCTAAGAGCTAAGGGATAGGACTTTGATATGAGATTATGTTTTCTAGGAATTTCAGAAATTACACACAAGAAGTTTCATCACTATGACTGTCTAAACAGGTACTGCCAGCTTTTAGGCAGATTCCCAGGGAGCTTCAGGAGGAATTAGTAGAGCAAAGGCATTTCGGTAATAGAATAGCACCATTAAAATGAGATCAAGCCAGTTTACTTAGATAATAGAAAAGACACCTTGAGAGAATTTGAAAAATTGGTCAGAATCAATTTGTTGAAGATTATAATGTTTTCATGTTAAATATGAGGGAAAACAGGATTTTATCAATAACGTTCTAGGCAGGTATTTTCTCAGGTGCATACAATCAGAGATCACTTTAGCTATCTAAGGGACCTAACTACTGCCTACTGCCCAAGTCAAGTTGATTTTAAAAGGATGTAGAATAAATACTTTTTCCATTAAGGAAACTTTCATCAGTCTTACTCAGGCTGACCCGTGTGGCCGAGAAATATATGTTAGTCTTAGATTTTTGGGGGGCAGCTACTGACAAGGCTATGATGCTAAAGTCCAAACTGAAATGGAGAAAATTATTGGAGCTGCTAGGAACATGGAGTGTCTGTTAAGGAAAGCTCTACTTTTTGAGTGTAGCAAGCCAAAAAGAAGATACAACAGCCAAAACCTTAAGGCCATAGAGTTAGGGATTTATAGGCATATTGGAGCTTACATGGTAGTAAGTACAGTGGGCCTTGATGACAGAGATGAAGTTTCGGGGGTTAATGGACACTGGCTGCTGTTTCTTCTCTCTCATTCTTATTCTCTCTTCTTCTTCCTCTCCTCTTCCTCCTCTTCCTCCTCCTCCTTCTCCTCCTCCTCCTCCTCTTTCTTCTTTCTCCTCTCCTTCTACCTATATCTATTCTTATTGATTCTTTCTCATTTCTATTCTCATTCTCACTCCTAAATTTCCTGTAGATCAGGATGGTATCAGCCTTGCTATGAAGATGAAGATGACCTGGAATCTTCCTGCCTCTATTTTGGAAATGGTGATATTGGAGATTTGTTCCAACATACTTTGTTTATGTAGTGCTGAATATCTAATTAAAGAATTTGTGCATGCAGGGAAACACTCTTCAAATTGAGATATATGTGTAGTTCCTTCATTTTGTTAATCCTTGTTATT
The DNA here is from genome assembly GCA_028551405.1 of Uromys caudimaculatus. Classification (NCBI taxonomy): domain Eukaryota; kingdom Metazoa; phylum Chordata; class Mammalia; order Rodentia; family Muridae; genus Uromys; species Uromys caudimaculatus. Next base: position 67,866,771 of record CM052715.1, read on the forward strand.
CTATTTCTCCATTTTAAAATGGGGGTGCCTGTTCTACCATTGTATATTGTATTTTTGTAATACTCTTTTTATTTTATAGAAGCACATACCTAAGAAATACCTTGCATCTTAGTACATACTTGGAATTAGACATTTAAGGAATACAGGAACTGTAAAGTCCATGAGAGTTTTTGAAATTGGACTGAATACATTTTGTATTATGAGAACGTTTTAGGTGATTATTCTTTAGCTGCTAGCTCCTGAAAGGTAGGTTGTAAAATCTTGTGTGAATGAGGATTTCACTAGCATCAGTACATTACTGTGGGCACGTCTTAAAAAGTTATACTTTAGTTTCTGTTCCTGTTTGACTCTAGTACCAACGTACCTTCCATCACTATTGTTATAACTGAGCTTTTGATCTGTTATCCCCAATGTTGAACTAAAACGATCTCAAACCATATGTACATAAAAATGTTTCCTGACTTAAGTTGTTTGTCACAGATTATTTGCATTATTCTACATGCAGACATACAGTTAGAGCAGCACCATTTATTGAAGATGATTTCTTATTTCCATTGCATGTTTTTGGCTTCTTTACGAAAAATCAAGTATTCATAGATGTGTGGGTTTATTTGGGGATCTTCAATTTTATTCCAGTGATCAACCTGTCTATTTCTATACCAATACCATATGGTTTTTATTACTATTGATTTGTGGTAAAGCTTGAAACCAGGGACGGTGATACCTCCAGAAGTTTTTCTATTGTACACAAATGTTTTTGGTATCTTGTTTTGTTTTTTTTTTTTGTTTTTGTTTTTTTGTTTTTTCGAGACAGGGTTTCTCTGTATAGCCCTGGCTGTCCTGGAACTCACTCTGTAGACCAGGCTGGCCTCGAACTCAGAAATCCGCCTGCCTCTGCCTCACAAGTGCTGGGATTAAAGGCGTGTGCCACCACTGCCCGGCTTTTTTTTTTTTTTTTTTTTTTTAAGTTTTTCCATATAAAGTTGAGAATTCTTTGTTGTTGTTGTTGTTGCTGCTGTTGTTATTTTTATTGAATATTTTATTTATTTATATTTCAAATGTTATTCCCTTTCCCGGTTTCCCCTCCAGAAACCCCCTATACTATCCTCCCTCCCCTTCTTCTATGAGGGTGCTCACCCCCTCCCACCTCCCTGCCCTGGCATTCCCCTACACTGGGGAATCGAGCCTACCCAGGACCAAGGGCCTCTTTCAGTTGCTTGGTTAAAGTTACATCAAGATGTTTATATCATTTGTGGTTATCATAAAGAGGGTTGTTTTCCTAATATTTTTCTCATCCTGTTTATTATCTATATAAGGAAAAGCTACTTATTTCTTTGAGTTAATGTTGTATCTAGTGACTTTACTGATGATATTTATGAACTGTAGGAGTTCTCTGGTAGAATTTTTGCATTCACTGATGTAAAATATCATATCATCTTGGAATAGAGAGATACTTTGACTTTTTTCTTTCCATATCATACCCCCTGATCTCCTTTAGTTGTCTTATTCCTCTAGCTAGAAATTCAGGTACTATATTGAATAGATATGGAGAGAGTGGGCTGCCCTGTCATATCCCTGATTTTAGTGGAATTGCTTTAAGTTTCTCTCTATTGAATTGATTATCAGCTTGCTATATATTGCCCTTATTGTGTTTTGATATAGGCCTCTTATTGCTGATCTCGCCAAGATTATTATAATGAAGGGTATAGGATTTTGCCAAAGGCTTTTACAGCATTTAATGGGATGACCATTTGGGATTTTTCTTTCAGTTTATTTATATGGTGGATTGCATGTATGGATTTTTGATAATGGAACCATCCCTGCATCCCTGCAATAAAACCAACTTGATCATGGTAGTTGATGTTTTCCTCGGTTTTTGGATTCAGTTTTCTAGAACTTAGTATTTGCATCAATATTCATAGAAAAATTTGTATGAAATTCTCTTTCTTTGTTGAGTTTTTTATGATTTAGGTAACATGATGACTATGGCATGATAGAATTAGTTTGACAATGTTGCTTCTGTTTCTAACTTGTGGAATAGTATTGGTATTACATCTTCTTTGAAATTCTGGTAGAATTCTGTGCTAAACCCACCATACTGGCTGGTTTTGTGTCAACTTGACACAAGCTGGAGTTATCACGGAGAAAGGAGTTTCAGTTGAGAAAATGTCTCCATGAGATACAGTGGTAAGGCATTGTCTCAATTAGTGATCAAGGTAGGGAGGGCCCCTTTTGAGTGATACCACCTGTCTTAGTCAGGATTTCTATTCCTGCACAAGCATCATGACCAAGAAACAAGTTAGGGAGGAAAGGATTTATTCGGCTTACACTTCCATGCTGCTGTTCATCATAAAAGGAAGTCAGGACTGGAACTCAAGCAGCTCAAGGAGCAGGAACTGATTGATGCAAAGGCCATGGAGGAATACTGTTTACTGGCTTGCTTCTCCTGGCTTGCTCAGCCTGCTTTATTATAGACCCCAAGACTACTAGCCCACAGAAGGTACCACTCATGAGGGGCCCTCCCCCTTGATCACAAATTGATAAACTGCCTTACCTCTGGATCTCATGGAAGCATTTTCCCAACTGAAACTCCTTTCTCTGTGATAACTTCAGCTTGTGTCAAGTTGACACACAAAACTAGCCAGTACACCACCTGTGGTCTGGTAGTCTTGGGCTCTATAAGAAAGCCAGCTGAGCAAGCCAGGAGAAGCAAGCCAGTAAGCAGCATTCCTCCATGGCCTCTGCATCAGCTCCTGTATCCTGGCCTGCTTGAGTTCCAGTCCTGACTTCCTTTCAAGATGAACAGCAGCTGAAAGTGTAAACTCAATAAACCCTTTCTTCCCCAACTTGCTTCTTGGTCATGATGTTTGCACAGGATAGAAACCCTGACTAAGAAAATCATCTAACCCTGTTTTATTCCCCCTTGGATATTTTTATGACTGCTTCTATTTCCTTAGGGATTATAGAACTATTTGACTTATTTATCTGATCTTGATTTAACTTTGCTAAGTGGGATCTATTATGAAAATTGCCCCCTTAACTTAGATTTTTCAACTTTGTAAAGTACATGTTTTTGAAGTAAGACCTAATGATACTTTGGATTTCTGTGGATTACTTTTGAATTGTTGTTATATCTCCATTTTTATTTCTGATGTTAATTGAGATACTAACTCTCTGCCTTTTAGTTAGCTTGTCTAAGAGATTGTCTATCATTGATTTTCTCACAGAACCAAATCTTGATTTTGTAGATTCTTTGTGTTAGAAACTTTGTGCCTAATTTGTCTATTTTCAGCCCTGCATTTTGGTATTCCTTCTCTTTGTTCAAGAGTTTTGGGGTGTGTTTTTAAATTGCTAGTATGAGATATTCTCAATTATTTTGTGAAGGCACTTAGTACTATGAATTTTCCTCTTATCACTGCTTTCATTTTGTCCCATCTGTTTGGGTATGTTGTTCCTTTATTTTCATTGAGTTCTAGAGACTGTAATTTCTTACTTTATTTGTCCCCTAACACCGTGTTCATTGAGTAGAAAGAGTTGTCTAGTTTCCATGAGTTTGTAAACTTTTGCTTGTTTCTGTTGTTGAAGTCTATCATCCATAGTGGACTGAGAAGATAAAAGGAGTTATTTCAATATTTTTGTATCTGTTAAGGCTTGCCTTGTGACCAAGTATATGGTCAGTTTAGGATAAGGTTCTGTGAAGTACTAAGAAGAAGGTATTTTCTTTTGTGTTTGGGTGAAAAGTTCTGTCAATATCTGTTAGGCTATTTGATTCATAACATCTGTTAGTTTCAATATTTCTTTATTTAGTTGTTGTCTTGATGATTGTCAATTGGCAAGAGTGAGGTGTTGAAGTGTTCCACTATTAATGTGTAGGATCCCATATGTGATTTAAGCTCTAGTATTGTTTCCTTTACAAATATCAGTGGCCTTGCATTTTGGGCATAGATGTTCAGACGGGGGAAGACATCTTGATGGATCTTTTCTTTGATGAGTATGTAGTGCCATTCTCCATATATTTTGATTAATTTTGGTTTAAATCTATTTGATTATATATCAGAATGGCTACTCCGGCTGTTTGGCTGTTTCTTTGGTCTGTTTGCTTGGAAAACTTATTGGTTTTGTTCTTATGCTGGCCTTTAGCCATCTGGTTTTTCCTGGTGTTTGCTGAGTGTTCCTGATGCTGACAGGGCTCTTTAGGGAGACAGATAAAACCTTGAGCCCTACAATGGAACTTAGGAAACAACATGCTGCTAACCACTGCTGACTGTGACCCTTGGGGAACTGAATGTTCCTGGGGTCCCACAGGCCTTCTCAGGGAGGGGGAGAGAGCCTTGGGCCTGAAGATGGAACTTAGTGGAGAGAGTGTAGTTCATCTCTGCTGGCTTTGCCCCAGGTTGATGTGGCAGGCAGGGAATAGGAAGGACGGAGGCTAACCTGTGTGTTTCTGGGGCTCCACAGGTCTGGAAGTGCCTGGGGCCTGGCAAGCCTCCTGGGGAGCAAAGGCAGTGGAGCTTTGCAGAAGGGTAACAGCATCTAGCTCCCCTCTGCTGGCTGTGTCCCAAAGGTACATTACTCTTTTTTCTGTATTTTTAATTGAATATACTATGTTTTATACAAGATATTCAGATTACAGTGTCCCCTTCCCCATCTCCTCTGAGATCCTCACCACCACCCACCCATCTGAATCCACACTTTTTATGTATCTCCTTAGAAAATGAAAAATCATCTAAAAATAATAAAAATATATTAAAATATAGTATGTATTATATGTGAAATAGAATATAAAATGTAATATAGATATATTTTTAATTTTTAATTGGTTATTCTGTTTATTTACTTTTCAAATGTCCTGCCTCCTGATTTCTTCTCCGAAACCCCCCCAGCACCCCCTTCCTCCCTGCCTCCACCCACTCATCCACCCACTTCAGCCCCACCACCCTAGCATTCCCCTATGCTTGGGTATCAAGCTTTCGTGGGAACAAGGGCCTCCCCTCCCTTTCATGCCAGACAAGGCCATCCTCTGCTACATTTGCAGCTGGAGCCATGGGTCTCTCCATGTGAATTCTTTGGTTGGTGATTTAGTCCCTGGGAACTCTTGGGGGTCTGGTTGGTTAATATTGTTGTTCTTCCTATGGAGATGCAAACTCCTTCAGCTCCTCCATTCCTTCCTCTAACACCTCCATTGGGGTCCTCCTACTCATTCTGATGGTTGGCTGCAAGCATCTGCATCTGTATCTATAAGGCTCTGACTGAGCCTCTCAGGAGACCTCCATATCAGGCTCCAGTCAGCAAGCACTTCTTGGCATCAGCAATTGTGTCTGGGTTTGGTGTCTGCATATGGGATGGATCCCTAGATGGAGCAGTCTCTGGATGGCCTTTCCTTCAGTCTCTGCTCCACTCTTTGCCCCTGTATTTTCTTTAGAGAGGAACAATTCTGGATTAAAATTTTGAGAAGGGTGGGTGGCCCCATCCCTCAAGCAGGGGCTGTGCCTAACCTCTGGATATGTTATCTACAGGTTCTCTTTCCTCTTTGTTGGATATTTCAGCTAATGTCATCCCCATTGGATCCTGGGAGCCTCTTGCTTTCCTGGTGTCTGGGACTTTCTTTTGGGTACCCCCAGTTTCCCACCCCCCATTGCTACATACCTCTGTTCAATTTCCTGACCCTCTGCACACCTCCCACACCTGATCCTGCTCCCCTTTTTCCTTCTCCTCCTCCATTTTATATGTATATCTGTCCTGATGTGCCCAGAAGATGCTGTTTCTTCTTGATTGTGTAGACACTCTGTAGTGCTCAAACAACACCATTTCCTGGTAGTCAGCCACTACCTCTGGCTTTTTCACTTCTTCTGCAAAGAGCCCTCAGACTTGGGAGGAGGGTGTAGTATGGAAATAAGTTCTGTGTAAGCCTGAGCATCTTGAACTCTCTTATTATCTGCCTGCAGTCTAGTTGTGGGTGTTTGTGCTATTCACCATCCACTGCACACAGAAGCTACTTGGATGATGGTTATGAGATGCACTGATTCATATAAATAAGGATTAGTCATTTGGTGTTATTTGAATTCTATGTAGATTTAGCAGAATAACAGTAGTAAGTTCTCCCTCCAGCATATGGCCTGTCTACCGTAGTTCCTCCAATAATAATGACAGTATGGGTTTCATCTTAAATCCAATCAAAAAGTGATTGGTTACTCCTATCATGTTTATGCCACTAATGTATCTGTGGGTATATCTTGCCAGGATATTTGTTACCATAGCTCAAAGGTTCATAAGAGAATTGTTCATGATTATTTTTTCAATATATTCTAGCACTATGAAAGCTAGTCAGAAAGAATGGCAATTCCAAATCTTTATCTCTTAATGTTCTGTGACATAATTATGTGAAGTTTTCAGCATCAAAGTATTGCCATCAAGTTCTGGAAAGTAAGCAAGATCCATGGCAATAGACTACAATGTTTGAGGTTCTATGACAGCTTATTGGCCAGAAAATACAAAAAGAAATTATCCATTTAAGCTCTGGGATTTTAATTTGGTAGTCTCTGATTTCTACTAAAGACACTGTTTTCCTTTTATACAGCATTCTATTTTAACTATGTGCCCGTGTGTGTGTGTGTGTGTGTGTGTGTGTGTGTGTGTGTGTGTGTGTGTATAGGGGAAAGGTGTGCACATGTGTCTTTGCATGTATTTGTTTTGTGTGTGTGTGTGTGTGTGTGTGTGTGTGTGTGTGTGTGTGTGTGTATGAAAGATTCTAAGAGGCTAGATTTTCTTATGCCTTTTCCAAAGGTGCTTTAGTTTTATTCATCCCTCCCTACACACCCTCATCTACTCCACCTTCTGCTCTTTTAACCCAGGTTAATTCTTCCTGTTCCATTGTATCTATTTATATTAATTAGCGAAAAACTCAAGGAAGGCACTAAAGTTTCTGTGTCTGTCTTTACAATACCTTAAACAAAATAGGCCAGACATTGACTAGTTATGTGGAAATAGATATACATGTACACATCATTGGGTAAAGTTCTGGAAAAAAATATTCAAAGGTTTCACTTACATTTATCTCAGATATCTCAGATTTCTCAGAGATATCCCAGAATGAGAAAGGACTGGTGTTAGAAGCATGAAGGTCCTTGCACACATAGATCTCCTAGAAAACCAGGAATGGTAACCATCCTGAATTGTCCTTTCAAAAGGAAGGATGCATAACCTATTTTTCCAAAAAGCTGGGTATTAGAGGTAAGTAAGATGGTGGTAACTTGCATATATGAGGGATGAGCCATATTCAAGCTTTCACAACCAGGACCAGAAGCAGATAGTAGATTAAATGATACTTACACTTTGTGTATAGCCAGGGAATCCCTCAACCTTGTACAACCAGGATGAGAGTTGACCAATAACCCAAATGACACTATCTATATGACTGAACCTTCCCTAGGCCCTTAAGCTAGTACAGGCAGCCTATCTCTAGAACCCGTATTCTTAGAGGAAATTACATGCATACTGTGTTGAGTTTCTATGTGATTATGCTTTCTTATCCACCAGCTACTGTATTACACCAAGAAGCTTTCCCCCACAGTGTACTGTGGCGAAATAAGCTGTCAATAAACTGCCTGGCATCAGAGTCTCTAGAAGTTTGATCTAGTTTGATGAAGTCAAACTGAACTGAATTTTCATTCTCACCTCTTCACGGTTCATTTCTCTGTATGTCATGACTCCTGTAGGGACCCCCTACAGCACTGGAAAGGTAAAAATAGGAAACTTTTGTAATAGAGAAAGACAACTATGATGGGATTTCCTATATGTGATGAAATATAGTAAATACATAACTTTATCAACCAAGATTTTACTGCATCAGAACATTGTTAAAGATATATGAAAACAGTAGGAAGGAGTCTTTATATAAATCATAATCTTGAAGAAATGAATTGTATAAACCTCCCAAAAGCAGAAGTGTTCTGCATGAAGGACAGTGGGAAGAGACTGGAAAACACAAAATACAAACAAGTGGCTAAGATGTTGCTGAGGAGTAAATGATTGCAGGGCCAAAATTAGAAAGGCAGATCAATAAAGTCTATGCTAGAGGCTGAAGCTCTCAAGGTTGCAGAAGTATGTTTGCTAAGCACAGGAGGCAATGTTGTACTTCATCCTCATCAAGGAAGTGTCACTCAGAAGATTTGTGTCCTAATCCTCTTTTGACACATGTGCTCTAAAAATACAGATGATAGCTCAGGTTTCTGTTCATTAGTCTGAATGTAGCAAAATGCTACAACCTGTGCACAAAACTGTGACAAATGCCAACCAAATATTTTACTACCAACTTCAGACTGGTCAGTTGGTTGTGATAATTTGAATTCTTCTTAATAATATGTAATTAATAGGTTTAATAATTTAAAATGTTGTTTAAAAAATAGGTATGCCTTTATAGATTGATTTCATAGGGTTTTGAGCCTGAGATTTGTAGTCAATTTAGATGGCAATTATCAGTCTGGAGGAAGCTATGAGTAAATCAGAGATAACAATAAGCTGTAGAGATGTGGAGGTTAGAGAGATGGCTCTGAGGTGAAAAGTGTAAACTGCTTTGCAGAGAACCTGAGTTTAGCTCCCACTAACTATGTCAGGCTGCTCACAGCTACCTAAATATCTAGCTTCAGAGGACATAGAGCCTCTGGATTGTACGTGGACCTGTACTTACATGTATACATCATATGCATATCCACACATGTACATATTTAATAATAAAATAAAATTTTAATAAACTACAAACATGTATTCATATGAACATTACTGACATGAAGACCATGTGTTACAGCCTAAATCTCAGCTGCATATTTATTTGCTGCATAGATAATGTGAATGAAATGTTTTGTATTTCCTAGTAAAGTAAAATGGTATTAGTAATCATAGTATGCAGTTATTAGAAGCATTTTGTCATATCAGGTTCTAAAATTTTATGAGCAGATAATATTACATTGTAAATGTCCATATAGGAATTAGATTGGAAAGTGAACAGGCTAAATTAAACAGGCATATCTATCACATGCTGTACTGGCTGGTTTTGTGTCAACTTGACACAAGCTGGAGTTATCACAGAGAAAGGAGTTTCAGTTGAGAAAATGCCTCCATGAGATCCAGGTATAAGGCATTTTCTCAATTAGTGATCAAGGGGAGAGGGTCCCTTGTGAGTGGTACCATCTGTGGGCTGGTAGTCTTGGGCTCTATAAGAAAGACAGCTGAGCAAGCCAGGAGAAGCAAGCAAGCCAGTAAGCAACATTCCTCCATGGCCTCTGCATCAGCTCTTGCTCCTTAACCTGCTTGAGTTCCAGTCTTGACTTCCTTGGGTGATGAACAGCAGCATGGAAGTGTAAGCTCAATAAATCCTTTCCTCCCCAATTTGCATCTTGGTCATGATGTTTGTGCAGGAATAGAAACCCTGACTAAGATACATGATAAACAAACAAATGATGTATACTAAAGGAATATGAAGAATTAAACACCTCAAGAACACACATACCAGAAAACACTATATAATTGGATTCAAGGGATGACTTGGTGGTTAAGAGTACTTCTTCTTTTCTAGAGTACCTTGGTTTGGTTCCTTGCACACATTTCTGGGGTGCTCACACCACTTGTAACTCTAGCTCCAGGTGATCTAACACCATCTTGGGGTCTCAGGAGACACCTACACACATGATGCATACAACTAAGCACACATACATATATTAAAAATAAAATAAAAATTATTTCACTTGTGAAAGTGATGGACACACTCTAAAGGTCTTTCTCATTAAAAAAATTTAAGCAATTTGGTGTCCTACCTGTTCCCTTTGTACTTGTTAATGTTTTAACCTTCTTTTACAATCTACCTCAAGAAGTCAGAAGCTAAGTAGCCCTATCCTCTGTGTCCCCAAACATAAGTCACTGTAACATTTTTGCATGTCTTGATAGAATATTTGTGATTTTCTGTTCTATTTTCTTGTCTCTCCTCCCTGACATGTTGAACTAGTAGATCGCAGAGGGTTTTTTGATTACTGTCATTTTTTTTGTTGTTATTTTTCCTCTGGAGATTTTTTTTTTTTGTGATTTTTAGAGATGAGAGTGAATAATAGCAGTAGTGTTGCTTTGAACACTTCCTATATGCTAGTCATTTATGAGATCTCTAAGAATGTCTTAGCACCTTGTGTTTTCTTTGTATAACATTCAGGAGATTTTCCAATGAAGATTTATTCATTTACTACATACATATTTAATGGTATAAATAAAGTTACTGGGAAAATACATAATTAGTAGCCATCTGACATTATAAAAATGTCTTATTGAAGATGATTACCCTTAGATGCCAATACATAGAGGGAATGATGAAAACATATAGTGATAGGAACAAAGCAGGTGCTATTTAATAGAAACAGAGGATAGAATTTAAGCAGACTGGTTAAACTGTGGCCATAGACTATGAAATAGTCCACAGGGAATTTAGACACTACTATTTTGAGTCATTATATTCATTTAACTGATTGCTATCAAAACAAAATATCTCGACATAGATATTCTAATGTAAGCAAACTGATGCTCAAAGAAACAGCAGCAGGAGGCCAAGTTTCAATTGACTCATAAAATTATTTGTCATTTATCCATTGTCTGTCTATCATATATCTATCAATCTATCTACCTAGTATTTATCATTTATTTATCTATCATTTATCTATCTCAAATTATTTATCTGTCTGTGCTTGTTATAATTTGGATTTAATTATACCATTGACATACCAACCAAACACACATACATATATAAAATTAGCAATAGTATACCATAGATAATACCATTCTTTATGATTAATATATAATACTGATTTTTATATTAAATTCCTTTTATCATTCCAGCAACATAGTACTATATGTTATCTGTTCAAATAATTCTATTTACAAGTCTAGAAGCTAAATGAGGTTTGTCGGGGTTTTGTCTTTTAGTGTCTATTGTAATGCTAAGTGTGGGTCAGGAAGACCTGGAGTCTACACATTGCCTCTGAGATCCTGCCCTCATGTTAATTCTGATTAGTGAATAAAGATGCCAACAGCCAATTGCTGGGCAGAAGAGATATAGTTGGGGCTTGCAAGAGAAAGAGAGAGATAGGTGTGGGAGGAGCCACCAGGAGGAGAAGGAGGAAGAAGCCATCCTGGGAGAGTAGAAAAACCTACAGGAGGAGGGAAGGAGTAAGGAAGTTACCATGGGATAAGTAAGGGTCAAGAAAGCAAGGCCCTAAGGGCTGTCTAATTGGAGTTAGGTGCAGTCCAGATGGAACATAGTAAGTAGTAATAATTTGGAATTATCTATAGGAAGGTAGATTCTATCATCATGGAGGGTAGGTAGCTACCCAGTTATTGGGTTGCCTAAGGCTATTTAAAAATATAAAGGGTATATATGTCTTTCATCCAGGAACATAAATGGTCTAAGGTGGGAAAGAAGCCCCTGGCCAGGATTTTTAACATTTTTAATGCAAGGAATTTTATTCTATTTGTAAGATAAAAAAAATTGAATCATGTCAGAATACATTGTGATTGTCTAATTTATAATAGTAAGTGAAATACTCATTGTTGTTGATTGAGTCTTTGAAAACTTATTCTTCTATGGAATTTAAAAATGAGTTTTGAATGATTTCTTATCCTTATAGAATTATATCTTCTGTTAATCGCATATTTTTAATTCATTGCATACATATTAGGTCTGTGAAGATTGTACTTTATTTCTCACTTTAGTCTAACTCAATGTCTGTCCCAAACACTACATATACACAAACACACAAACACACACATGCGCACACACACACTGATCGCTACTCACAACTCAAAATTATTTCTGGTTTTAAAATTGTTTATAGTTTATAGGAAATGTGTAAAAATATAAGTTAATAGAGCATTCTGTTTGTAAGATGAGTTGGTTAGTTTCTATCATGGTATTAGGATACATAAGGAAAATCAACCGCATGAAGATAAGATACAGTTTGGGCTAAGGTTTCAAAAGTCTTGGCACAGAATCATTTGTATTCCTTGCTTCCATGAAAAGGCCAACAGTCATGGGAAAGAACAAGCAGTAGAATGCAGGTGCTTACTCCATCAAAGCTGTAGGAAGGAAGAGGAAGCACTGGGGAGAGAAGGATAGAAAGGAAATCCAGAGTCAGATGAGGAGGAGACTGGAACAGAATGTAATTTCCAGGTGCAAACATCATGGAACTTTTCAACTCGATTCAACTACCTAAGTTTCCAGCATCTTCCAGTAGATTGTCAACTTGTGAGAAGAATTACATATTGATTAATGTAATTGCAAAGGTTAGAGGTTGAACTCATGTGAGATGACGGAAGCCATTTGATGACATAAACAACCACCCCAAGTATCTTAGTTCCTGATTAAGTCAGTATTCAATGCCTACACCTAAATGACTAATTTTTTATTCTTGCTACCTTTAGCAGTGTAGTTGTTTTGTGTCTCAGGATCATTCTAAATTTGCAATCTGTCCACATCTTAAGGATAATAATAATAAAAAAAACACTATTGTATTAAAAGTGCCTCACATCAAAAACCCTTTCATCTTGTGTGAAACCTTAGTTCTAAGTCTGGCAGTATTTGGGTTGTAATTAAATAAATAAGTAAATAAATAAATAAATAAATAAATAGATAAATAGATAAATAAATAGATAAATAAAAAGTCAGCATGGATGTGAGTACATGGTAACATTAAAATCAAGAAGTGAATGTAAACTGTTTAGCAGGAGTAAAAAGAGCTGGAAATGCATGATTTTAAGAGAAAATTTACACAGAAGGCTCCCTTCACTGGGATTCTTCACTGGGTTATTTGATTTATTCCTAGCTTATTGACAGCCATGAGAAATGTAAAAACACAACTTTTCCATTGATCTATTTATCTCTTAAAAGAGAGTTTATCACTTCTGAGAAAGAAACCTATCTTCCCACTGTCACTATGTTCTCAAAATCCTTTTCATCACATAAAAATTAATAAAAATGTAGGTTTGTAGTGTTATGGCAAAATTTGCAGCAACCATTTTAACACAGTCATTTACTTCATATTCTCTTAGTAAAATCCAGGTACAGCACATTACATTTTCTTTCAGAGAAGACAATAATATCTGCAAAATGAATAATGAAATAAAAACCAACCAGTATGTCTTTTAGAATTTCCTAAGAATGAATTATTCCTTTCTCAAAGCAGTAACTGTGTGTAACATTTCTTTTACATTTCATGATAAGAAAAGCCTAAGGAAGAAGCATTGCAACCAAGGTGATATTTCATCAACACCTGTCAGTGTTCTGACAAACAAATGTGCACACAGCAGAGGCAGGGGTTCACTTGCTATGATATGTGCATTATTACTTACTAAAAGACATGCCATTCTTTAGAAACACTAAATTCCAGGCATTTGTTCAGCTATCTCAGTTTGCTTCCTATCTTGTTATTATTAAGATTAAATTATAGAAAAATTATCCCATAATCAAGCGTGAGGGTCAATTTTATTTGTTTTTTTCGTTGTTATATAAAAACTCACTTTGATCTGATTTACAAAAATCATGTATTTCAAAATTCTATTTCTTGATGTTCAAACATTTAAAAAACATGACTTCACCTATTCAATAACATCTCAACTCACCCTTGACTTCATTATCTCTTAATAAAGTCTATCATTCTCTGCTATGCCAATATATAATCACCTCAAAGTACAGATTCAATCATGTTATTTTTCAAATTAAGAGGCTTCACCATTGCCTACATATGAGTTTAAACCTTTTCAGTCTGAAACTTATCCTTAGATCAATACCTGTCACAATATAAAACCCATGGATAGACAAGCATGCTTGTTTCCAGGCAAATCTGAAAGTTCTATTTGTTCTTTTTTTCTCTTCAAATTTGAGTGTTTGCCATTCTGCAGTTTACCACACAGGTTTATATCAACATCAACAATGCCCATACTTAAACTATAGCTATTTGGAGCACTCTTGGAAATTTGTTGCCCAGAGATCTTGATTTTAGAGATAGAACATAAGTTTTGCATTTCTCAAAAAGATTGCAATTAAACTACAGATAAGTACTGGTAATTAATGTGTGTTATTTATATCCTTCCAACCATCTCTTCTAAATGATTTATGGCTACAGACTTTCCTGTTCTTTTTTTTCTTCCATATATATGTGTATTCTTGTTAAGTTCACTATAACTGCTGGCCTTCTTGGGGTTTGAGATTTTGGCAGGAAGCAGAGATGATGGAGTAGGGACTCAAAGCAGCAGGCAGACTTTGCATTGAGAAGTAGAAAGTGAGGAGTTCCTAACACTGAAGGAGTTCTAGTGGTGGAACTGAATCTCTTAGTGAAGTTGGCTTCCTAATATTGGGAACTTTGTCATTAGCCAGTGCTTATTTATTTTTATTTCATATTCAGTCAATATATTATATAATTATATAAAAAGAATATTTAACATAGAAACAGGTTTTTACTCTCTCTTACACAACAAAAATAGTTAAACATGAAAAATGAATCAACCTTCAAATTTTTAAGTTAAAGGATATCATCATATTTGAGATTTGGCTTGACAATCCATAAAACAAATAAGCATGCTGTCTACTAATTCATGCTGTGAGGACTACCAACATGTTAGGCTTAAAATAAAACAAGTGTATTCCATGAAGGTACATCATCTGGAAAAACAATAGTATAAATAAGTTTGAAAACCTACCACTTTAAAGGCTGTCTAATTGTGTGTGTGTGTGCGTGTGTGTGTGTGTGTGTGTAAGTTAAATTAAGTCACCATATAATGGGGGAAATGCAAAAAATTAATAGCTAAGACATCATTTCCTTAGGTTATATATCTCTATTCTCAGAATCATACCAGTAATTCTGAGCTGATACACAATTATGAATAGCAAAGGTCTAAAAAGAACATGACGTCTACCCAGTGAATTGGTATCAAAGCAAAGAACATGAACTTCTTTCCTGCTTGTACCAGGCATATTTTTGCAAAATGTTACTCCAAGTTCATGTTCTGAAACATGTCTTTCAAAGTAGCTTATTAAGAGAAGAGAGGACTTTAGGAAGTTATTATTAGGTCATGGAAACTTGGTCATCATAGATAGGGTTAATACATTTATCACAGATGATAAGGGACCTCCTGGCCCTTTCTATGAGTACTCAGCAAAATAGTGCCAACTGTGAAGCAGACAGAGGCCTTCACCAGAATCTAGGTATGCTAGCACTAGAATCTTGAATTTGTCAGTCCTCACAGAAAAGAAAATTCTTTATTAATAAATTATTCAGTGTAAGGTGTTTTTTTCTAGAAGCTCAAATAATCTAAGATATTTAATATTTCCAAGGTCATCACCTCTTTGTTAGCCTCCTTCTTTGGGGAATTTTTGGCAATAGATTCTCAAGTGATCTAATTTAATAGAATCTAATCCTATGATCTAATCATGGAAGTACAAATCTTCTCAATCCCAAATAGCTTATTTTATGCAATCTAATTCAGTGTCTACATTAAAGAAAACAATGGAGAGTTCATAGAGATTAACACAGAATCAAATCTGGAGTGCCCCTAGTCTATGCAGATAGTTACCATTAGATTTGAAGTGTCAGAAATGAATGGTTAAAAATGTATGCTCAACATAGATCAAGTTCCATGTTTTTAATCTCATTGTTTCTTTCTCTATAAGTGACTTCTTGTAGATTTATAATTTTCATAGTTCTTGCTCTGTAAGCAATTGCTCTTTTGCTAATTTGATTTCTTAGCCCAACCTCTATCCTATAAGCTACATTCTGTTTATCCTTGTGCATATGAACCAGTTTTATTTCCTACATCCAAATCTATAGGCAGGCATCCTCATACTACCCACCAACAATACTCATTTGTAATCAGTGTCTCCTAATTCTCCTGTGTCTTCAAATTCTCCTGATTCTAACCTGTTTCGAGAAAACTGAGAATTTTGTCATTGAGAGTTTAGTAAGTAAGCAGTAAATAAATCATTTTGAAAATAGCAAAGAATGAAAGAGAATATATTTCTCTGCATAGTTTTAGATAACAGAACACATGAAAAGCAGGAATCAAGATTTGTTTAAAGAGCTTAAGAATTAGCTTGGAGCTTCCTGTCTGATGCTCTTGAGACTCTTAAGCCTCTTTGGATAGTGATTTATTTAGTCTCAGTGAGTCATGAGATTCCTTAGTGATTCTGTTTTCTTTTAGTATTAAACTAATCAAGCTTAAATTTCCTAAGTTATAGAATTCCATCATATTTGAGGTTTTGTCTGACAATCAATGCTACAAATGAGCATCCCACAAATGCTACAAAAAAGCATTCATGCTTAGTGACAATTACCAACATGCAGGATACTTGAAATAAAACAAGGGCATTCCATGAAGTTGATCCATCTGAAAGAATACCAGTGTAAAAAAGTTTGAAGACATACTACTCTAAACATGGTCTAATTGTGTGCTTGCAAAGGGAATTTAAATTAAGTCACTATATAGTGGAGGAAAATGCCCAAATTAGACATTTAATGCTGCCAAGCAAAGCCTTCAGAAACTGCCAGAAATGAGTCACAGTTTGCTGAGTTCTTGGATAAAAGGGTCTGATAAACAACTGTCCCTCACAAACAAATAGCACATGTTATTTTCAAGGCCATTAGCTACCTCTAGATCCTGCAGTAAGACCATTCTCCTTGGACACTGCTTTTGTCATCAGGCACAGAGAAATCAAACTGGCACCCACCTAGAAGCTTCACCCTTATTGAATAGTATGGTGCCGTAAGGTACATTGTAGGCTACTAGGACAAGATATAATAATTGGTTTCACCCATCTGTAGACCAGTGAACTAGAGCAGAGAGCTGCCTGCAAGATCTGCTGGAGTAAGACTAGCACAAAGTCATTTGAGTGGCCAATCACTTTTTGATTAGACTTAAGACCCACTCCATGAGATGCAACCCACACCTGAACCTGCTAAGGTGTCTAAACTCTAGAGACTGGACAGGCCATAGGCTCTAGGAAAAAATCCTCTTACTATTATTCTTCTAAAAAAAAAAAACAAATGAATAAAATAACTCCTAATGCTGAACACACATATCAGTGCATCATTCAACCATTTCCTGAGAATCTCCTTCCAGTAGGTGGTAAACAACACAATAACTCACAACTGGGCAATGTGTATAAAGTGAGAGACTTTGGAGCATTGAGCCCTAAATGGGATCTTTTCACCACTCTTCCCTCAAGGCTCAGGGATCTAAGAAGGGGAAGTGGAAAGATTACAAAAGGCAGAAATGGTAGAAGATGCTATGGAATTAGTGTTATCTATATACAAAACCACTGATACACATATGTACACTCAGACTGTGAGAGCATGCATAGGAACTTCAAGGGTTCAAAATTCCTGCACAAAGGAGGAAAGTGGGCACAAAGTCCTACCATTATTCAAGAATTTATTTCGTGTTAATACACACTGGGAAAAGAGAAATTAGTTTTCTGCTGTGAGTAGCACTATGTGTATCAGCCATTCTCTCAAGGTAGGCTCCATGCCCAGGAGTAGTTGGCCAACACAAAATAGACTCCATGTGTGTGTGTGTGTGTGTGGGTGTGGGTGTGTGTGCGCATGTGTGTGTGTGTTTGTGTGTGTGTACTCTGTGAAGGCTTTGGTTTTTATTTTCATGGTTCTTTTTTGTTTTATTTGTTTCTTTTTGTTTTGAGTTTTCTGTCTTTTTTTTGAGAAAGCGAACAAGAGAAAGAACATGACATTGGGTAGGTTGAGGGTAGAAGAGATATTGGAGGCATTAGAAGAGTAGAAAATAAATAATCAAAATATATTTTATGAAAGAAAATTATGAAAAAGGAAGTAAGTTCTCTGAAATCAGGGAAAATGGGCTCTATTAAACATATATAAATATAAAGTGAAATAAAGTAAAATTTCACTGCCAGCATAAGTTGGAAGACAATAAGCAACTTGACTCTGGTCTGAGAAATGTCTTCTCAGGAGTCATGGGATCACTGGTATATCACATTACAAAACTTGTCTCTTCTCATGCCTTAAATAAAATAGCCATCATCTTAGAGAGAAGGCTTTATCTTCTTAAGCTTCCACCTAACTAATACTGTGTTGTATGAGTTCAGTAGTTTTATTTATAGTCTCAATAAAAACCTAAACCTTTTCGAGTAGTTGAAGGGCTGTGAATAAATCTATTACATGCTCTTTACTCAACTCCACCACCAAAGAGAAGCAAGCAGAAGAGTATGCACAAATCACACTAGCACGCTAACTTGACAGAGAAATCAGCCACAGTAGTTTTGCTATGGACTTTGTTCACCTACAATTCTCCTAAAAGTCCTTAGACAGTAAATGTAACTTTATTGTTTCTTACCACAGAGTAGTGAAAGGATAATTTGATGACAAAGTCAGTACATTTTTACAAATTTCTTTTTCATCAGAAGTTATAAAATCAGTGAGTTTCTATGGTATTTCCTTTTAAAAATCATTTTAGATGTTTGGGATTATGTGGGAAGCTGGTTTTGAATGTTATGATTGGATGAGGAAAATAATACAAATAATTCTTGCATACTCAATTCAGCATGGATAACATGGGATAACAGATGTGGAAACAAGGAATGAAATTTGTACAAGAAGTCTTCATATTTTGGGAAATTCAGAAATTTTAAATGTTTGTGTTAAACACACAATATGTTTTTATTAAATCAATTAATCCTTTACTAATGATATTTTAAAAAAGAATTAAACTATTATGAGCAAATAAGACTTGGAGGAAGTTCTGCTTAAATGTCTGTCAGTGTGCTTTAGAATACTATGCAAAGTTTTGCATGATCTTCTAATTCATTTTAATATTAGTTTCTGGCTGTGTCCATAGTGAAAGAATTGTTGCAACCAGTATTTTTCTTGCTCTTTGCAATAGTAGGTTCTGGATATTTCAACTTTCTGATTAAACATTTTGCTAGCTTTGATATATTTAAGGATTCTTTTCCTCTGGGGTTATTTTCACTATATTATCAGAAGAATATATTGAGAGGTCTAATATCTACATATCAGGCAAGAGAGACGAAAGAGAGGTAACAGAGAGGGAGAGAGAGAGAGAGGTAAGAGTAATTAAAGGTGTGTGCTAAGGGCTGAACCACATTAAAACTAGAAACAATTTTTTTTTCTTTTTCAGTAAGTAACACAATCTTGTGGTTCACAGTGTCATCAAATATCCTCCAACATCCCCCCTTGGATAGTTAGAATTTTTTTATATAAAGAAGTGGTGGGCACTGATTGATTTAGAGGCATTTATCTGAGAAGGGAACAGATCTCAGTGCTTTTGAAAGATGCTACTCTCCCCGCTGTCCTCTTGTGTGGTGGGAGAGACCCCAGCTCAGTCCTAAAAAAAAAAAAAAAAGAGAAGTGGTGGTCACCATAGACACTCTTTACAAGTAAGACACGTAAAGAAAGGTATACTTATCTCACATTGCAAAAAATATTAACTATTAAAGCAATCACCAAAAGCAGGGCTATCCAGTTTTTATGTGTCTCTTCTGTTATATAACTTCACAATCTGTCTCTCTCTCTCTCTCTCTCTCTCTCTCTCTCTCTCTCTCTCTCTCTCTCTCCTTCCCTTCCATCCCTCCCATCTTCTTTCCTTTCCTACCTATGTTGGTGTCATCTTTCTCCTGAGTTAATTTCGCAGCATTCCACTCTTCTCTTTCTTCCCCTTTTACTATCTCTTCCTTCATTTTATCCCTGTTTTCCTTCTGCCTCCTTTGCTCAATTCTTACAATTCTTGCTGGTTTTCTATTTCACATGCTCTCTCTTCTTCTTTTCCCCACCTCTCTAGTTTTTTCTTTCCTGTCCTCTCACGTTGTAGCTTGGTGTATCTACATTGAGAAAGGAATAGAGTCAATACTCATCTCCAGCAATCAAATTTTGCTCTCCAATTTTTGTATTTTAACTCAAGTACTTGTGAAAGACTTGCCCATAGTACATACCTTTAATCCCAAACAATGAAGGTAGAGTTATTTTGTAGAAGGAAGCACCCATGTTTGAAAGTGATGTTTAATTGAGTGGCAGATATATTGATAGATTTGATGGATTAGAATATGTCTTTTTTTCACAAGAAGAGAGAGGAAAGAGAGACAACGTAAGAGGGAGCAATGCAGAGGGAGAGAGAGAGGCAGGAGACAGTTTTATTCGAAGAGTTATACAGAGACAGGTAGCAGAGAGAGAACAAGCTAGACACGTGTGAATATAGAATGAGCCAAATGCGAGAAGGAGCCAGATTAAAACCTATTTCCAAAATTAGTATGAGGCCAAGCAGAATAATTCAGAAGCTGAGAGAAACCAGACTGAATCAGTCAACTTGTGAATCAGTGTGAATCAGAACAGCTGAGCCAGCCAGAGATCACAAAGTGCTGGGGGGGGGGGGATTAGCTTATTAAGCAGTAAATCTCAGAAGCTGAAAACATTCTAGGCTTAGAAAAAATTGTATAGAAGCTAGAAGCTTTCAGGTTTAGGCCTAGGTTAGCAGATAAAGAAAACAAGCCTCTGAGACATTACATTAGGTGAAGAAAAGTTACTGTAACAAGGAAACTTTGCTCTTTTACCAAAGCTCAATTATGCACACCAAAGAAATAATCCTGTGTGAAGAACCTTCTTTCTGTGCTTCACTTAGTTGTACATGCTTTAGACATTATATTTAATTAAAATTCCACCTTTTAAAATGTCAAATGTCCTTGTATAATATTGATGATTTAAGATAACTTTAACTTTAATTATCTAGGAGCTAAAAATCAAATTCTTAAGATAATTTAATGTATCCTGAAAGCAAACTTTTTTGGGAGGAACCCTGAAATTTTTAACATTGATTGGCAACTTATCTTCTTTCTATGTCAGTAAAGGAAGCTCTAAATGATCACAAGGAAACCATGTTTTGTGAACTTATGACAATAGTACATATGAACTATTTGAAGTTGAGACAGCATGCACAAAATCTTTACAGGCTCAGAGCAGACAAAATGGCAGCATGGTGAAGGGAGATGGACAAAAACTCCCCCTAGTTAAGGAGCACTGGTTACTGGTGGCATAGAAAAAGTCGATTTTTTTTCAAGTGTACAGTTCCTGGTGAGTTAAGCAGCATGGTGAAGGCCACACATTCAGAAATTTGTGGGCAGCATGAACTGCACTTTATAGATTATAAAAATAAAAGAAAATACAACATCGAATGAGTAGAGAAGAGGTGATGTATCTGGAAGTAGTGTGGGAACAGGTGAATATGATGAAATGCACTGTAAAGTATTCTTAAAGAGCTAATAAAAATGGAAAAAGAGAACATGGTCAAAAAGAAGAAAGAAAGAAGAAAGGAAAGAAAGAAAAGAAATCCTGTGGAAGCCATGAGTGACAACAGGTGAGCATGTCGGAACTCACTGTAAAACTGAAGGTCCGAAACACTGCTTCTTCATTCAAAATAAAACCTGGAGCTGAAAGAATGGGATAATATTTCTATTCAAAATGCTTTTACCACTCTGTTAAATATTTTTAAAATAATATGTAATTTTATACACGCTAATGGATTCATTGTGGCATTTCTACATTTTTAAATTGCATTCACTGATCAAATTCAAGCTCTGTTTCAGTGGTTACCCTATCTCTCCTCATCTCCATAATAACAACCCAACTCTCAAGTCTATTCCTTCTCTTAGCTTCACATTTCTGAAAAGATTTTTTTCATTAATTAATTTATTTAATTACTTTACATCCCAATTGTAGCTTCCCCTTCCTCCTCTCCTGAAATGATCTTTTTGCAAGGATTATATTACTTTCTAGAACATCTTTCATATGTCTAAATTTATCAAACTTTATGTGTTGTTCTTACATTGTAAAAAATTTAAGATAACTTAGCAATCATAAAGTTTTCATCACGTCATTTGCTGTGGAAACAGAAGTGCCTATTAAGACATGTTGGATGTATTTGTTCACTCTTCTAGTGACATTTATTCATAATAGAACCATAGATTTACTAAAGTTTGATTTTTATTTCTTCAGGATTTGCAAAACATAATTTTTCTTTTCTGTTTTTCTTTTGCTACAAAAGAAGAGAATATAAATCAGAATTATAGGAAAATAATTTCAAGTTAGGACTAGACTAAGTAATTGCATTCTAAGTTATGAGTAAATATACATAAATGAAGTTGGATAAATTTTGGAGGAAACAAAATGATTTGAATCAACAGAAGTAGTATGAAATACATAAAATAGGATATGGACATAAGGGAGAATTGAAATGTAAAATAACCGTATTTATTTTGGACAAAAAAGATATTGAAATATTCTTAAGATAATTAAAATGTCTTATTTTTGTATATCTGTGTCTGAGTTAATTTCACTAAAATTTTAAAACTTAAATTCATATACATGGATATAATTAAAGGAGAAATAAGCCTATAATAAAGATGAGACTAAGTAGATGCCTCACCACTGTTTTTAATGGTTCACCTAATAAGTTCTAGTTTAGCAAAACAAATACCCAAGTTAGATGAATAGAAAGAGAGGAAACGTCCATTTTGGGCCAGAGTTTCAGAAGTGGCAATCTGTCTCACTGTGCTCTGTGCAGAGGAAGATGTTGAGGGAGGGAACTGAACAACCTTTTCCTCAGTGGATAGGAAACAGAAGCAATGGCAGGAAAGGTGATCTCGGTAGCACCCTCAAGAGCATTGCTCCAGTGACAAAACTCCCTTACACTGGATTAGATATCCCAAAATTTCCACTCCTATGGTTTCACTGGTTGTGGATCAAACTTTAACACATATTTCTTTGTAGACATGTAAAAGCCAAGAATCATCCAATTTCAGAATAAGGCATTCTCTGCATGCTATTTAATTCTTAAGACACAGGCTTCGGTAGATTTGGATGAGAAAATATACAAAATGAGTAGGAAATTATCTTTCTCAAAGTAAAGAAGCCCTTAAAGAGCTCTAGATTATACCAAAAAAATCAATAAACCCTGTTTCCTAGTCGAAACACATTGGAAAATATGTCAAAACTCACACAGATATTTACCACAGCTCATATATTGTTGCTAAAATATAGACTTCAGAAAGAGTTCTTTCAGTTTGTAAATAAAATGGTAAGCTGTGGCTCATTGTGAAGATGGAGTATTTATTGTTCAGTGCTACAGAGATGAGCTGTCACCTCATGAATACATATGACAGAACTTACATGACTAGCTCAGACTGCAAAAGAATACGCAAGGCTTTGTGTCATGTGATTCCAACCAAGAGATATTCTGCAAAACAGCAAGAGAGATTTTTATAAAGAGAAAACTGCTGTGTGGTGTGCTAATGTGAACCTGGGTCATTGCACTCTTACCTAAAACTCCATCATCTGAAGTCAACTGCCAACTCTGAGCTCTGGGTGATGACCATGTATCAATAGAGGTTCACTGACTTCACTCAGGTACCACTGTCTTGGGTGGCAGTGTTCCAGCAGGAAGTTGTTAGTCTGGAGGCAAAGGGTTATGGGAGCTCTATACTTTCAGCTTAGATTTGTTATATGCCAAAAACTACTTGAAAGAGCAAGGTTATTAGGGCTGAACGTTTATTAGTATATGCATCTTTCTTTGCATTCTGTTGCTCTGAATTAAATTCTAGAGCAAACATCATATTCTTTAGATAATTACTAACAATAAAATCTTACATATAACTGAAAGATAATTGTACCCAGTAGTTTAAGGTCACTGCATTTTGACTGACATTTTCAAACAAAGGTCAAGTGTTGAATTTTCTACATCATGTTGACATTCAAAACATTTATGATTTGCCCTATTTTGGACTTTGGAATAGGATACTCAGCCTGTATTAATGGTAAATCTTACTTCTCCTCATCTCGTTACCCTCATTTCGTCTAATTATGTCTTTCAGGGTTTAATCCAAGACTGAAAACTTCTTGATTGAATTCTAATTGTGTCAAGCACTGCTTGGCATTTTAAAGAAAAAATTAAATAAAGCTAGATAAAGGGGATGCTACTGCTTATTTTATTTTTCAATTGCAAAATAATTCCTTGTGTTCTGAAAATTAGTTCATTGTTATTTCTTCTTAATTATTAAGCCAAAAGCTTATTCTGCTCAGGGGAACCCTGTTGTACCACAGGAGGATAGTAACATTCAGGCTTCAGTGGGCTCTCACTGCTGGCTCACCTGATAGCATGGTAGTTAGTGTCTCTTTTTCATAGGAAGTAAATACAGTTTATATATTCGTGACCTGGACAATGGCCAAATACTTAAATTCTGCTATGCATTTTTATGCTTTCAGAATTATGTAGAACAGATCTTAACTCTGGAAATGTCCTGCTTATCTCTATTTTGTAATGATCCACGGGCAGCCATTAATATCACATTTGACATATTTTGGAACTGTGTTTAGCATATGTTCAATTTGCTGATAACTTAAGATTGCCATTATCTTTTTAAAGTTTAATCTGGGAGTTTATTTCTGCTTGAATTAGTCCTACAATAACTTTTATAATCATAAGAAATAAAATTTCATTTTCCAAATTAAGATAAGGCATTTGAGTGTCTCATATTCAAAAGGCTGGTAAATTTGTGGAGTTCTTTGTGTTTCTCATGTGAACATAGCAGTCTTATACAGGTATACTACCCTTCATCCCCGCAATATTAACAGAACAATTTAGATTGGATTGTTTAAGCTCAGGAGCCAGGCTTTCTATATTCCCCAGTGAAAACTCTAGTAGGGCCATCAACTGAAAGTCAAGTCTCAATGAGGCTGTTTCTGCCCTTAATTTCTTGTCTCTCATATAATGCTAAATGAGTTACTTGGCATTGTAAACATGTGAATATTCTTTGGAAAAATTTGTTGTCGTTATGAATCATTGCAAAATTAGGGAAGGAAATGATGTATATGGTAACCATTTAAACTTTGAAAAAGAACCAAATGTAGGCATATCCTGAGAACTCAATTCTGGATTAAAATGAACAGAGTCTGACAAAAGACGTTCTGTACCAAGCTTAGTCTGAAGATTTTGCAGTTACTGAGAATAGCACACATTATTTATGAGTTCTTAACTTTTTCTGAGGTCCATCCATAAGGAAAGTTTATTGCCCCTAAACCGTTCTCATAATTCCTTAGATAATTATACTGCGAGTATTCCCAGAAAGGGGATTTACTTTCCCACATCACCAAAGATGGGTCTTTTTTTATTCAAGTCCTCGGTCATCTTTAAATTACTGAGCCTCATTTCTGGTCAAAGTCTTGATCAGGTACTTAACTACTGGTATGTGGACATAGGTGATTTATTTCTTATTTTACCACTGGCCCTTTCATGGCCTTTTAGGTTTAAGGACATTTATATTAAACCTGAAGAAAACAGAGTTTGTGACTCTATTACAGAATGGAGTTACTTGTGTTAGAGTGGATCCTTTAAAAATAACAAATGCTTAATGTTTCTTATGAATTTATTTTTCTTTATAGCAGAATAAAATTCCATTGTATGTTTGCAATGTGATTTTTTTAAAATCAACCACCTATTGAGAGATTTCTAGGCTGGTTTAATTTATTATCTATTGTAAAGAGTATGTCAATGAATTTGAATGTGCTAGTGTCTTTAAGATAGGACATATGGTCTTTCAGGAATATGTCTAAAAATGGAGGAAATAAGTCAAATTCAGAAAGATGAATATTGCATATTTTGTTTCAAATGAAGATCCTAGATTCTAATGTATTGATTTAAGTGGGGGTGTGTATTATGAATGTGTGTGTGTGTTTGTGTATATGAAGTATAAGTCCTGAAAAAAGAGAGTAAATAAATTTTAGAGAGAGGGGAGGAGACAGAGAAGGGGGGAGAGAGAGATAGAAAGAGAGAGAGAGAGAGAGAGAGAGAGAGAGAGAGAGAGAGAGAGAGAGAAATGGAACACATAGAGCTTGAAAGGAGAAAGGGGGTAATTAAAAGAAGAAAGTGCACCAGAGGGGAGAAAGGGTAAAGAGAGAAGTGAGGATGGAAGGAGGGTCAAGATGAACCAAGTATGTTTGAAAACATCATGAGGGAACTTCTTATGCCACTGTAGAGCCCCATCAAAAGTTAAACAATTGATAGGTAGGCTTCTGAACAAGCTCTCAGTGACACTGAACAGAGAAACTCTGCCCACCAGATTCACATCTTCACTCTGATTCACATGGAATGGCCAACTGTAGATCTAATCATGACATTGATTGAAATCAAAGTTTCTCTCTTATGATTTAATTGATGTCTTGCCTCAACATTTTTCATGTGAAATATACTTGAATTTTACTATATGTTGATACAGCAAAGGGAGTTGTATGGTTTTATTTCTATTTTTACAAGATGTTATGATGCATATCCTACATTAAACCAACTTTCTGATATCTATTATTGTATAACTCTCACTTCTTAACTAATAGTGAAATAAGTGTTGACTACTTAGTCATATGCATAAGAAATAGGTATTATTCTTTTTCAGGAATAGAGTCATATTATTTTATACTTTAAAAATTATATGTACCTTCGTTTGTATGTGGAGATATTTCTAAATTGATGCTGACAATGCTCACTAATAAATTTGTTAAAACACATATGGAAATTATTTAAATAACTTCACGAAGAAAGTACTTTAGATTTTGTACATTCATTTTTAAAGTACATAAAACTAATATTTATATTATTTTAAAATAAAATTTAGCACACTTTACCTTTTAATTGACATATGCAACCCTTCTAGTTACTTTCCTAGTCATAATCATTAGCTTGTGGCACATTAATATGCATTTCAGTGACTTTTAAAGGATTTGTGGTTATAGTTGTACCAACATTACAACAGTTTAATTATAGAACACCCCTATAATTTTAAAGAAATCACCTACTTACAGTATTAATCCCCATAACTGCCCCCATGTCCACTCCTTTTCTTTTTCCATAAATCACTGATGCTGCATTATTTTGTAAAAAATTTCAAATCCATGTTAGGAAATTATTGATTATGATTCTTTTAAAGTGTGCTAGGCACATTCACACAACATCTACTTTAGACTACATGTTTGGACCATATCCCATGTATCTCTTTTGCACCTCCTTCCATGTCCCTTCTGTTCTATTGCCTATGGGGAACACTCTACGATCACATTTTGGTAAGAATTTTCTTCCAGGAATCATGAGCTGACTCAACATCTTGACCAGATTTCCCTTCTCCAGCTATTTTTCCCCAGTACTGTTCTCTAATGTATGTGAAGTTTATAGAAATAGCAAAGACTAAGTAATGCTTAGACCAGGCTTCCTTTCCCTTACTTGCATGCATGGATACTTGAATAGCAAGGCTTTGGTGTTCAGTAAACAGGAAATCTATTTCAGTGTAGCATCAGTATCTAAAAGTCTAAGCCAATTTTCATACCTGTTTTTGCCTTGGAAATCAAATTGATGGAGGCATTTTGAATCTTATGACTTATGAAAAATTACTGTAATTACTACTATAAAATATTTTTAATACAAGTATTCCTTAGGATACTGACAGGAAACTGTATTGGGCTAGAAGGTGACTAATTTCTTGGCCTTAAGAAAAACATTCTGTCAATATCAAAAATATAGCTTCTTGGAATGTCTTAAAATTTGACAAGTTCAGTTGATGTTTTGAAGTGTTTCATTTATCTTGGTGTTGAATGTTATTTTAGTATAGTACTCTGTGGTTGAAAATTTATTTTTGTTATTCTGTATAGCATTCTACCTGCATTAAAAGAGTTATTTCTTATGATTGCTTCTATAACTCTATTATACTTTTACAGAGTGTTATGGTTGGAGAAGTTGTTCTGGTTTCTCAGAAAGGATTTGAAAGAATGTTATTTTCAGTTAACAACCAATTTTGCAAGGGCTAATTGTTTGTAGAAGTCGCTTGGATCACTGGCAAATAAAACATTTCTTCTCATGAACTTTATATCAAATATCCAGACATAAGATCTACAAACAGCTTAGATGTCCATAAAAGAATGAATAAAGAAATGCATCCTAATGCATCTAAGATGGATCTTGGTCTAGATGCAAACACATCACTTGCAGGAAAGTGAGTTGTATTGGAGGTCATCATGCTAAATAAATACATAGACTTAGGAAGACAATTATCATATTTTCTAACATATGCAGAATGCAGAGTATAGATAGATAGATAGATAGATAGATAGATAGATACATAGATACATAGATACATAGATACATAGAGAAAAGAGTAATAATAGAATTAAATGTACAAATATCTGGATTTTTAAATAGAAGGACAGCATTACAAATGTATTCTATTTACCAACATTGCAATCTCTTGTTTCTGTCCATATGTATTAACCATCATAGAATCCCCTTCTTCTCCTTCTTCTGATCTATTTCTCTTGTATAAATAAATTATAAACACACACACACACTCACACACACACACACACACACACACACGTGCATGAGGAAGAGAAAGATGGGGGGAGAGTGCAGAGAGAGGAGAGAGAGAATGAGAGAGAGAAGGGAGAGATTAATTTCAAATTCTTTCTTTATTAGTGTTTAGATTACTGTGTGATGAGTGGACTTTATTCTTCTCCAATGTATTTGTTGCTCTGTGTGCTTCTTGTTCCTTGATTGGCTTCCGTCTTTTAGAAAATTCTGTTCTATGATTTTGTTGAATATATTTCCTGTCCATTTAACCTGTTTTTTTCCTTCTTTTATTCCTATTATTCTTAGATTTGTCTTTTTTATAGTGTCCCAGAATTCTCTGATATTTTTGGCCAGGATTTAACACTTATATTTAACATTTTATTTCACAAAAGTATCCATTTATTCTATCATGTCTTCCATGTCTGAGATTCACTCTTCTATCTCTTGTAGTCTCTTGGTGGAGTTTGCCTCTGTGGTTCCTATTTGCATTCCTCAATTTTTCATTTATAGATTTCCCTCAGTTTGAGTTTTCTTTATTAATCTTAGTTCCACTTTCAGGTCTTGGAACGTTTTATTCATTTCCTTCCATTCTTTGTGTTTTCACAGTCTTCTTTAAGGGGTTTGTTTCCTCCTTATGGGAGTCTATCATATTCATAAAGAGACTACTTTAATGTCTTTGTCTTGTGTTTCAGGTATGTTACAACATTAAGGACATGCTGTGGGAAGGCTGCTTGGCTCTAGTTAAAACATATTGTCCTGGCCATTACTGTGTTTTATACTGGCTTGTAGAGAAGTGGGTTTGGGCAAATTGTGATTCTGCATGTCAAAATCTGTTATTTTCTTTATTGGGTAGATGTTTAGTTCCTTGGTTTCTGGTGCCCTCTCTGGTTTTTTGGGAGAGGGAAGTGGTTTGTTGCCTGGTAGTAATGTCTTCTGGGATCTTGATATGTGTGGCCACTGAGGGTTCAGGAAAAACGTGTTTCTATGTATCGGGAGATGATACTTAGGAATGGGGATGGGCTAGGAGGGGAAGGTTAGAAATTACACAAGAAGAAGAATACAATAGGTTTCCTGTATGTAGCAATATGCTGGGTCCTTTTTAAGTATCCGCTCTATTACCCTATGTCTTTTTATTGGGAAATTGAGTCCATTGATGTTGAAAGATATTAAAGTCCAATGATTGTTGGTTCCTGTTAGTTTTGTTGTTAGAGGTAGTGTTATGTTTGTGTGAGACTCTCTTCTTTTGGGTTTGTTGTGAGATGATTAATATCTTGTGTTTTCTTGGGTTTATTTATCCTCCTTGTGATGAAGCTTTCCATCTACTATCCTCTGTAGAGTTTGATTAGTAGAAAGATATTGTTTATATTTGGTTTTGTCATGGAGTATCTTGATTTCTCCATCTTCCCACTATGGAAATCAATCTGGCAGTTCCTAAGAAAATTGAAAATAGTTCTACCTGAAGACCTAGCTAACACCTGGGCATATACCCAAAAGATGCTCTACCATATCACAAGGACACATACTCTACTATGTTCATAGTAACCTTTTTTTTTTTTTTTTTTTTTTTTTTTTTTTATAATAGCAAGAAGCTGGAAACAACCCAGATTTCCCTCAACTGAAGAATGGAAACAGAAAATGCGGTACATTTACACAATGGAATACTACCTATTAAACAAGGACATCATGATTTATTTATTTATTTATTTATTTTTTTGGCAAATGGATGGAACTAGAAAATACCATCCTAAATAAGGTAACCCAGACCCAAAAGGACATAGTTGGTATATACTCACTGATAAGTGGATATTAGTCAAAATGTTCAGAATACCCATGATACAACTCACAGACCATATGAAGTTTAACAAGAAGGAAGGCTCAATGTGGATGCTTCAATCCCACTTAGAACCGAGAACAAGATAATCACAGGAAGCAGAGGGAAGTAGGGACCTGGGTGGGAGAGGAGAGGGAGGGGGAAAGTGGGGCAGGATCAGGTATGGGGGGAGAGAGGAGATATGCCCAGAGGACTAGGAGAATGAATAAAAATATGTATCAGTGTCAGGTGTGGAACAGAGTCCAGGAAGTGCTAGAAAGTTCCAGACACCAGGGATATGGGAAGCTCCCAGGACCCAATGTAGAGGAGGGACCTGGAAGGGGAACAACATTTGAAATGTAAATAAATAAAATAAAAATAATAAATAAAAAATACGGTATGTTTCATGAGGATCTGCTTAGAAATCTGGGAGTGGGGAGCAGAGAGTGAGGAGAAGCCACAACAGGAAGTCTGCTACAGATGTAGTTATGAGTTTGGGGGCAGGGGTTGGATTTGGAGAGGATGAATAGTGAAGATCTGAAGCTTGCCTACTACTTTAGCAGGTCTACTTGCCTCTCTGGCAGGCTTGGGTGCTCTGAGAACAGGATGGGTGCCGTGAAAATTAGAAGTAGTCTGTGTCCATGGAAGATGGGGGCAAAGAGGATAGGGGCATAGCAGGTAGTCTGCTCCAGAGATGGGAGTTGGATTTGAAGGAAAGGAGCGAGTGGTGACCATCCATGGTAAGGCTGCCTGCTTCTCTGTCTGGGGTAGTCTGTGGTTCCTAGGGAATGTCTGCTGGAATTTGTGACTGGAATAAATCAATGGGGCATGAGGGCAGTTTGGAAAGGAGGAGAGGATGAATGTTATCCTCTGGAAATGGGGCAGGTTGAAACAGGTGGTTGACTACAGATTTAGGGATAAGGCTGGGGTAGTGGATTTGGATGGGTACAGGAACGGGCGAAGTTCTGCAGTTAGCCTACCTGTTTCCTGGGTCTGAAGGGACTGCATGTTTTTTTGAACGTGCCTGCTGGACACAGGAGGCTTGGATTAAACCAATGTTTGTGGGAAAGGCAGTCTGGAGGGGAAGATCTGTATGATATATTGGAGATGAAGAAAGGGGGAAGGAAACCTGCAGCAAGTGTTCTGCTACAGACTTGGAGATGAGTTAAGAAACTGTACCTGGAGGAATGGAGGGAGAGGTGAAGATTAGCAGTTAACCTACCTTCTGCCCTGGCTGCAGTGTGGAATAAAATTTGAACCAGTGTAATCATGCTAAGCAGTGTCACAGAAAGTATCGATGGTAAATAAATAATTCCATCTTTTCATGTTTTAAGACATTTTCTCTAAGCATACTGATAGGAGTGCTATTTTTACTATGCCCAATAAATTTTAAAGCTGTTACTTATGAAATTATTATTAGCAGTTTATACTATTAGGAATTAAAATGTGACCTACATATCTTTTCTAGGGTTGATTGGTTGTGTTTTACTGAGTTGTTAAGCATACAACAGTCCTAGTGTTTTATTATGTGAAAAAAAAAAGATTGCTTGAGTTGGTCTATATGTATTTTACACCCTACTATAGTTTTTTCATTTTTTGTTGAAAAATTCTGAAAATCTCATTTTACTCTAGGCTATGAATTTACACAGAAGAAGGTAAAATAGAAATATCTGATACATGTGTGAATAAACAACATTTATTCAAATATCAGGAATCAGTGACTATAATGAATTAATTTATTGCCCAGTAACTTAAGGAAAAATAAAATATATTTATTATTGTAATAATTCTATAATGATACCACTATTTGATATAATTAGATAAATACTGATTTTATAATTTATGTTGTATGCTATAATAAGATGTACATAGAAGTTAGGAATGAATCTAGAATCTAAAATATTTATATAGCAGTTTTGATTTAAAAACACATACCGTAACTGCTGAGCCATCTCTTCTGAGAGCCTCTGCCAGATCCTGACCAATACAGAAGCAGATGCTTGCAGCCAACCATTGGAATGAGCATGGGGACCCCAATGGAGGAGATAGGGGAAGGACTGAAGGAGCTGAAGGGATTTGCAATCCCATAGGAAGAACAATAATATCAACCAACCAGACCTTCCAAAACTCCCAAGTACTAAACCATCAACTAAAGAGTACACATAGGGGGTCCCATGGCTCCAGCTGCATATGTAGCAGACGATTGCCTTATCTGGCATCAATGGGAGTGGAAGCCCTTGGTCCTGTGCAGGTTTGATGTTAGGGAATGCTAGGGTAGTGAGGCAAAGTGAGTGGCTGGGTGGGTGGAGGAGCATCCTCATAGAAGCAGAGGTGAGGGAGAAGGGGGATAACATTTGAAATGCAAGTAAATAATACAACCAATAAAAATTTAAAAAATGAGAAAAAATAAAAATAAAAGCACAGACCTTTCCCCTTCCACAGTAGCCTGTCTATTGTTTAATTTTTTCAGGTCATCTTTAGGTAGTTGGGTTGGTGAGACTTCATAGGTATAGCTTTTCTGACATTTCTAGAACACAGTTACATAGAAAATTCCCTGTTCCTCTGGCTCTTACAACTCGCTGTCCCTTCAAGGATGGAAGGATCACAGATAATCCCTGATCCTTCAGTGATGGAACTGTGCTGTGTTATGTGAGTTATGGACAGTTATAAACTGTGTGGATGGTGCTGGGAAATTAACTCAGGTCCTCTACAATAGCAGGAAGTGGTCTTCACCACCATTTTTCTAGCTCTTTAAGTCTATTTTTTGATAACTGAGAATCATTAGAAAAATCATAATTACTCAAATATTTCTGTCATATAAAAATATTTTGCTGTTTATATTTTCTAAACTTTATCATATATGAAACATAGGTGGTTACAAAGTTTTTAAGTTTAAAGCCAGTGTGATTTTAAAGTTTTTCCTTTAGAATATATTTTAAAACTACATCATGTTAATATTGATGGCAACAGACTCATCATATGTAACAATCTTTTCCACATCAGCATTTTGGTCATTTGAATTATTGTAAATTGTTACATCTACTTAATGGCAGCATAGCTGTAGGAAAATTGTAATTCAGACATTTTTCTGAAAAGGAGGAATTGAGATTCTAAATTTTTAATAGGGAGGTTCCAATTAACATAAAAGAGAATAAGTTCAGGTAACCTAGTTACAAAGTACAAAAAAGTATATATGTATATATATATATATATATATATATATATATATATATATATATATACCCAATTAATAATGAACTGTTCATAAAAAGCTGAAAGTCCTAATGCTGAAATAATGGGAAACCAAATGAAGAACGTAACATCATGAACTCTTAACAGATGTCCTAATTAGATATCATTAAGTAGACTATTAGAGGAACTCAAATTGAGCCTTTCATTTACTACCAAAAATACACTGTTTAATTAATAATGAAGCAGTTTTAGGGTGAATACTCACCTGTGCAATGGATGGAGGGTAGCCAGAGCTGTCTGGAATAATTTTATGTTGTGAAGTGGATTAATGTTATTCACTTACTACTCCTTGCTGAGAATATCAAATGAAGAATATGTAGAAGTAATTTTCTTAAAACTAGATTTTACAGGCTTACAAATCAGTCCCAAATTTTCTTAGCATGTTTTAAACGTTAGAGTTTAATACTCAATAAAAATAACTTACATTTTTATTCATTTTAAATTATAATATCTTGTTCAAAGAATTTTAAAAACACTATGAAGTTTTTAAACTGTTACTTTTTTCTATTCTTATTATATTAATTTATTTTATTATTTATTGTGTGTGTGTGTGTGTGTGTGTGTGTGTGTGTGTGTGTGTGTGTGCGTGCACGTGCGCATTGGTGCATAATTACCATTCCATGCAAGTGGATGTCAAAGCAGAGCTGGCAAGAGTTAATGTCTTCTACTATATAGGTCCAAGTATGTAAGACTCATTCATCAAGCTTTGTGGCAAGTGCTTTTACCTTTAGCTGTCTTCATGTACCTAGGAATTTGAATGTAAAATATGTCCTCATAATCTCAGGCACCTTAGTAACTGGTCCCCACTTGCTGGCCCTGTTTGTGTAGGTTCGAGGTTGTTCTTCAATGTATAAAATCTGACACTGGGTGTAGGTTTTGAGAGTGTAAGACGTCACCCTACTCTCACTTTATTTCCTGTTTCATGCGTTCAGTTAAGGATGTGAGCTCCATGCCTCCTGCTTGTCATTATGGACTCTAATCTTGGACATGATCTTTCATTACAGCATCACAAAGGTAACCAAAGGAGAGACTGGCAACTGAAATGAAGCACTGCTGTGAGGAACTTAGATATGTTCCCTTTTGAAAGACTATAGAAAACTGGAACTTTGACTAAGCTGTGGTTGAATATTGTAAGTTTTAACAGGCCGTATTACAGGGAGCTTGAAAAACAGTAATGGTTAGTGCAATGCAGACTATGGAAAATAAATTCTAGAGATTTCAGAGGGAAACAACATTAGTAACTGGGCTAGCGGCCATTCCTGTAATGTTTTCTCAAAGAATCAGGATGCATTCTGCCCTTGTCCTAAGAACTTGCCTGGGGTTAAATTAAAAAGTGATGAACTAATTTCTACAGTGGAGTCAGTTTCAAAGTAGCATTATATAGAGTCTATGCATAGTTGTATAGTATATATTTATATCTAATATCTAGATCTAGTTCTAGATATAGTTAGTTATATAGTTAGATATATAGTTGTATAGTTTTTATAAAATTATTATACAGTTATGTGGTTAGTTTTATAGTAATATAGTTATGTATTTATATAGTTATATCGTTTTGTATATTTATATAATTTTATATTTTATATAGTTATATATAGTTACATAGTTATATAATTATAAAACTGGATAGTTAGTTATGTAGTTGTATATAGTTGCATAAATTTAGTTACTGACTATTACTCAGATCCACAATGAAAAAGAGGAAGTGAGTCAAAAGAAATTCAAAGTGTACAATTTAAAGAAAAGACGAGTATCAATGACCTTAATGTTACAAAGATTGTGCTGGGAATGTGTAGATTAGTATCATTAAGGTGAGGCTTCAGGTTCCACACCAGAATATAGAAAAAAGTACCTTTAAGCAAGACCTCACTCAGCTAAGTTTCAGCTTGTGAAGGAGATTATAAAATATTGCTGGGCAATGGTGGCACACGCCTTTAATCCCAGCACTTGGGAGTCAGAGACAGGCGGATTTATTAGTTTGAGGCCAGCCTGGTCTACAGAGTGTGTTCCAGAACAGCCAAGGCTATACAGAGAAACCCTTTTTGAAAAACCAAACTAACTAACTAACTAGCTAACTAACTAACTAACTAAATAAATAAATAAATAAATAAAATAAAATAAAATAAAATAAAATAAAATATTTTCTGTTTCTAGAAAACTCAACAAATGAGCTAAAGTTAATGTGATATGAGAAGCCCAAGGTCCCCCTTAAACTTCTTTTTTTTAAATTTTATTTAATCATTTTTATACACTCCAGATTTAATCACCCTCCTGATCCACCCTCTGACTGTTCCACATCCCATACCTCCTCTCCAATTCTTCTCTACGTGCATGTCCCCAACTCCCATCCTCCATCCCACCAGACCTCTCCAATCCCTGGGGCCTCCAGTCTCCTGAGAGTTAGGTGCATCTTCTCTGACTGAACCCAGACCTGCAGTCTTCTGCTGTATATGTGTTGGGGGCCTCATACCAGCTGGTGTATGCTGCCTGGTGGGTGATCCAGTGTCTGAGAGATCTCGGGGGTCCAGGTTAATTGAGACTTCTGGTCTCAAATTCCTAACCCTTCTGGTCTCAAATTTCCTTCTCAAAAGGAAAAGGAAAAGGAAGTGGGGCTGTGTAATTCAGGGGGAAAGCACAGGCCGGTTGCTGAATGGTGGTGGATTTGTTCCTCCTGTGTCAAAGCTATTAACTACCAATCAGAGAGATCATAAAGTTAAGAAAGCAAAAATTGTAATGCACTAGTTAGATCTGGAGAAGCAAAACTTCCCTCACCAAGAGCATTATTACAACTGAATTACAACAGGGTTGCCCTCCTCCTCAGCTTCTTCAGCTTTTCCCTAATTCAACCACAAGGGTCAGCAGCTTCTTCTATTGGCTGGGTGTAAATATCTGCATCTGACTCTTTGAGCTGCTTGTTGGGTCTTTCAGAGGGCAGTCATCATAGGTCCCTTTTTGTGAGCTCTCTATAGCCTCAGTAATAGTGTCAGGCTTTGGGGCCTCCTTCTCCCATAGCCCCTTGAACTTGTAATTGAACTTGGTGATGTAGTCCATATGATGTTGGCTTTAGAGTTATGAAATACCCAGGAATAAAGGAGTCATGGAGTCTTCTCACATGGTTTCAGAGAGGCATGGAGCGCACACAACCTTAGCATGGGGAGTCTCAATGTGAAGACACTAGCAGGCTATTTTTGAGCCTGTAAAAGGGAAGACCTGGTTTTTATGGAGTCCTCATGCTGGTGGAGATGCTAGGTCTGTAGAACATCTTCTAATGAGAGTTCTGTAAGTAGTGGAACAAGCCAAAGAGAAAGAAATTTTGTCTCTGGGAGTCAATTCCCCAAATATGCTAGTTATTAAATGGAGTACAATATTTCAGGAGTAAGATGATGTGTTTTCTAATTTTTTTATAAGCACAATCACTAAAATTGTTTAGATGCCTATATCTGAAGGGATAGACAAACAGCCACACTTGACATTTTATAACTTATGAAACTTGGTTCTGGGATCTTGGGATACGGGTTAGTAGCAGAGTATCTGGAATACATGAAAATGTTGGTCTGTTTCCTAGTACCATATGATCTTGGGCATAGTAGGATATGCCTGTAACCCTAGCAACCCAGATGTAAAAGGACAAGAGTCAGAAGTTCAAGGGCTGGTAGATAAGAATAAGAAATAAAAGGAGAAACAAAGAAATGGAGAATTTTATGAAAGCAAGAACCTACTAAGGCAGAAAGAAGACCGTTTTAAAAAGGAAAAGGAAAAGGAAAAGGAAATGGGGCTGTGTAATTCAGGGGGAAAGCACAGGCCGGTTGCTGAATGGTGGTGGATTTGTTCCTCCTGTGTCAAAGCTATTAATTACCAATCAGAGAGATCATAAAGTTAAGAAAGCAAAAATTGTAATGCACTAGTTAGATCTGGAGAAGCAAAACTTCCCTCACCAAGAGCATTATTACAACTAAAAATAAAACATTTTATAACAAAGTGAGAATTGTGGAAAATAACTGCGCACCTTTGTTAAGCTGACAGTTTCCAATTTGTGTTTGTTATCGTATAATGAGTGTTATCTTCATCATTCCCACGTTTAATAAGATTGAGATTCTCTGACACAGTACCAAGAATAATTCTCCATGAAAATGTACAAAATACAGAACAAAACAATTCACTTCTTCACTATTAGTCATAAGTACCAGGCTGTGAAAAATTAATAAATGTTGCCTGGGATTGAAGACCATGACAGCAATCTCAGGAATGATGGTGATATTCTGTTTCCTGTAACTATAATTACACTGGTTTATTGATTTGTTACAGTATCGATTTAGCAGGAATTCATCACTTTGTGTTCTCAATATCTGTGCATGCTCCTGCTTTTATGCTGTGCATTACAACAAAAGGTGGAACTATATTCCAGTAATCAAAATAAGATATCAAATGACTGTTTTGGAAATTATTACAACATATAACCTATATATGTATGTTATAAATTAAATCATATTCATTATATACACTTAAAATTGTTTTATATACAGCACTAAATTCATAAGCAATTTGAGAAGTACATTTAAAAGAATAGCCTAGTTAGAAACAAGAGAAAGAATTTTTTACTTTTATAATCTATTAAACTGTTGAATACTTATAAAATTTATACTGACAGTTGTCAATAGAGAGTTGAAATCTCAAATCCACTATAGTATGTGTGTGTGACATTTCACTATGTTTCTGGAGGTTGATTAGTTGGAATTAAGAGGCTCACACATTTTCTTGCAATTCCTCTATGAGAAATGAGTTTAAAAATACAAAAAATATATAAAATATTTTAAAGAATTTTCTTTATTCTTCAGCCTTTCATACATTGTATACAAATAACATGATCATATTTATATCTCATTTGTCTCCTCCAAATTATCCTTTGTAACTCCTGGCAAATTTTCCTTCTAACTTCATGTTTTTTTAACTCATTAATTCCAATTAGTGATGCCCATATGTAGATGGGTGTAGGGCTATTTTCAAAATGGAAGCCTACCAGTGGTCATATTCTCAAAGAAAGAATGATTATCTCTTCTACAGAAACTACCCACAGGCATTAGACCCTCAGTCAGGAGAGGCCTGGAAAACATCTTCCCCACAGGTGCTAGGATATTGATTGGCTTGGTTTTGTGTGTGTCTTGCGTGATAATCAAAGATACTATGAATCCATGCTGATATACAAATTACTCTAATGGAAATTCCATTAGATGGCATGTAAGCACAATAAACTTGTGGTCTGAGTATATACTAAGCTTTTTGACACCACACAGTATGTGAAGTGAAAATTAATATTGTGAATGCACACCTGCTGTTTCACATGACTGTGCACCTGCTGCTCCATGTGAATGAAAACCTGATGCTTCATAGGAATGTGTCTACTCCAGGTAAATGTACTTGCTCCACATGATTATGCATCTGCTTGCTCCATGTGAGTGTGCACCTGCTCCATATGAGCATGCACTCTCTCCATACGAGTGTATGCCTGAAACATGTGAATGTGCATCCGTTGTTCCATGTGAGTGTGCCAGTGCTCCATATGAGTGTGCACCTGCTCCAAGTGAGTGTGCACCTGCTCCATATGAGTGTGCACCTGCCCCATATAGTGTGCACCTGTACCATATGAATGTGCACCTGCTCCATTTGAGTGTGCACCTGCTCCATGTGAGTGTGCACCTGCTCCATATCAGTGTATGTTTGCAACATATGGATATACATATGCTGCTCTATGTGAATGAACAACTGATGTTTCATGTGAGTATGTGTCTCTTCCATGTAAATATGCACTTGCTCCATGTAAGCATTCATCTGCCCCATTTGAATGTGCACCTGGTGCTCATTGTGACTGTGTAGAAAGTGTTCACTGTTAATGTGTTCCTTTGATTTTGTACCTCTGTGCATGTGAGTGTGCGGTACCTACTCCACCTGAATGTGTGAGTGTACGACTAGTTCCCCCCACATGATTGTGAAATAGCTCCATTTGAATTTACACCTGTGTGTAGCTGCTGCTTCATGTGATTGTGCAGCTGCTCCATCTGAATGCATACCTAGTATTTCATTGAATGTATAACTGCTGCCCCCTTGAACATACAGCTGCTTCTCCACACATTTGCTTCATTCTGACACTTTAAAATCTGTTTCTTTTGCAAGACTAGTTTTGGAGCCACTTGTTTACACGATTTAAATATACCTTAGAGCATCTTAATACCCTTTGCTCCTTCATATACCACTGACATTCAGTTCCGATGTCTAATGCATGCAGAATTAGATCTCAGTCATCACATAAGAATGTGTTAACTGCAGTATTTAAGTCATTAGTGTCTTCATTAAGAAAGCATTATGTTTAGACTTGATTGTTTAGAAAAAAATTCTTAGATACAATCTAGTACAGTGGCTATAAGATAAACAGCTAAACAGGTGTCCAAAAACATTTATAAAAACAAAGAAAAAACACTGCTCAAAATGTAAGATAAATGTAGAATGCAAATAGGTCTTCAAATCTGGTTCCTTGACCTGTAAATATCAAATAATATGCTCTTATTTCTGGAAAGTGCACATTTTAAAAATTAACATTGTACTCACTTTTAAGATTCAAAATATTCTAGAACACAAAGAGAATAGACAACTACTACTGATAAAAAACCAATTATTCATATTAGTTAAGAAGATACACTATGTTTTTAACAGTATCTGGTGAAGTTGTAACATTTCCTGGACAAAATCCCCACAGATTGTGCAACCAACGTACAGGCCACTTAATCATTCTTTGAAAACCATAGATGGTTATGGATGCAGGCAATTCCCATGTGCAGATTCAATGACACAACACCTGTCACACTGAATAGACTTTTGCATCTTGAACACTGTTAATAACAACTAGAAGTATGATATTTTCTCTTGGTATCATGTTGGATACTTTGAGGGGTGCTGTGCTTTTGCATCACCTGCATTATCCTTTCTTATGTCCAAGTGGTGAATATGCTTATCTGTTGGTAGATGCTTTTGTCAGATTGTAAGCAGCAACATTTTCTTTTTCTCTTTCCTTTATTTCATTCTTTAATTTCTTTCTTTCATCTCTTTCTCTCTCTCTCTCTCTCTCTCTCTCTCTCTCTCTCTCTCTCTCTTTCTCTCTCTCTTTCTTTCTCTCTCTCTTTCTTACTATTTTTCTCTCATCCCAACTGCAGTTTGTCCTCCCTAGACTCCCCTCAGTCCTTCCCATCCACCTCCCCTCTCCTGAAGATCGATTATGCCTTCATTTCCCTTCAGAAAAGAGCAAGCCTCCCCAGAATATGGCATGACAACTTATAATAAGATGAGGCAAAAACCTACTTATCAAGGATGGATGAGACAAACCAGTAGGAGGAAATGAGTCCCAAGAGTTGGGAAGAGTCAGAGGATGCTTCTTCTCCCACTGTTGTGAGTCTCACAAAAGCTCAAGCTAAACCACCATAACATATATGCAGAGGAACTACCTCAGACCCATACAGTATCTGTGTTTGTGACTTCAGTTTCTGTGAACCCCTCTGAGCCATGCTTAGTTGATTCTGTGGCTATGTTCTCCTGGCATCCTTGACTCTGTGGCTCCTACAATCCTTATTCCCCTTCTTCTGTGAGTTCACAGAGCTTCTTCTAATGTTTGGCTATAGGTCTCTGCATCTGCTCCTATCAGTTGCAGGGCGATGCCTCTAATGAGCATTGGGCTTGTCTCTGGTCAATGACTATTTTATGAATCACTTCATTGACTTTTCCACAATACTTTAAATGGCTCATTTTATAAGCTGTAGAGCATAAGAATGGGATGCATATGAGAAGTGTGTGGAGTGAGTTCTGATTCAGGTTGTGTAGGCTCCAGACTGGGAGCAGTTGCCTCATTTCTATCAACTTATTACAGAATTCTGCTTCTGCTGAGAAAATGGTTTACTCTGTCTATGTGTAGCTTAGTGTTCAGTGTGTTTATGGTCTTGAGGACAATCCTTTTGCCTTGACTCTATATTCAAAGAACAAAGCGCAGTCAATGTAATTACAATGCCCTGATTTCTACTGAATATATTATTCATATATAATATAGTTGATACAAATTAACACTTAATATAGATTATATATGTATAAACTAAAATATATTATATATAATATATATTAAATATATTTTAGATTATATGTGTGTACTTTTCAAATTTATATAATGGAAGAAAGAGATATAGACATGTTATATTTCTGAATTCAATTTCTAGGAATCTGTTCTCTTCTTCCACCATGGTTGGGAAGAAATGCTTTCACTTTCAGGCTATTTCACTGGCCAAAGTATCCAGGGCATAATATATTTTTGATTGTTTGTTCATTTGTGTTTTTGATACAAGTTCTCCCTTCTTTAACTTGGAACTCACTGTGTAGCCCAGATTGTCCTCAGATTCATGGAAAACCTTCTCTCTAGACTTCCTGATAGCTAATATCACAGTTGTATT
This sequence comes from Uromys caudimaculatus, assembly GCA_028551405.1. NCBI lineage: Eukaryota > Metazoa > Chordata > Mammalia > Rodentia > Muridae > Uromys > Uromys caudimaculatus. Next base: position 67,908,753 of record CM052715.1, read on the forward strand.
AGAGGCCCATTTAGAGAAAATTATTATCTCCTAGTTAAGGAAATGAACTCTCTGATATGGATGGACACCTAACTTTGTAGAGTGTCAGGTTAATAGTTTGGCTATGAGACTCTCAGTAAAGTGAGATCATCTTAAACAAATGTGGAATAATTATCCATTTAACAATGTAATGCATTTTCCTTCCCAGAATTTCCACCACTTAGCACAGCAGCTTGCAAAACTATAGCCATTCATATTATAAGTTTGCTTACTTTTCTAAATTACTATGAGAGCAATTTGTATATTCTAATAACGATTTTCTAAAGTTTTCATTAGCGTCTATTTGTTAAATCTTTTATCAAGGATATTAATGATCCCAAGAGGAAAGTTCAACTTCCTTGGTAACATTTGGTGACTCTGTAGGGACCCCCAATTTTTTTCCAGTAAAACTGAAATTATAGTCACTTATTACAGTGCCTGGCTTTAATGTGTCTGTTTTCATAGCTTTATTTCAAAATGGATTTGAGGGAACATCTGTTTCTCAATATAATACAACATGGTATGGTATAAATAAATGAATAAAGTTAAGAAAAAATTTCAAAATCAGAATGGAATCTTTGAGTTTAGCATCCAAAATGGCTTGTCAATTTTTAATGTTTCTGAAAAGCCACAAAATAAACTAAAGGATTACTTAAGTACATTGGATACTAATCAAGCTGTGTAGGGTGCGATTTGGTCATTATAAGCACTGACAGTTCTGTTACAAATATAAAGGAGAGACAGCTCCTTTGAGTTCACATCAGGGTGAAACTTAGTGACTTGTAAGACATATAAGATCCTCTTACTCCAATTTGAAGGAAGCCATGTGTGTACTAGAATTTTTCTCTGAAGTTTCTTTTGTGAGCAGAGGGCAAGATGCCAAAGTCTCAGCAAAATTCAAGATAACGTGGTCCAGGTGCATCTTCTCCTATAGTTCTTGATACCATCTTTCTATGCAGGTTCACCTCCTCCATACTGAAATCCCCATTATGGCAGTGGCTGAGGGCAACAGTTATTTTTCCAGAATTGGATATCTATGGCTTCTTAACTTTCCTTGCTGTTCTTTCTCACTTCCAGATATTCTATCCTTCTCCAGAATCCTCACACTGATTATACCTCAGAGGAGAGTAGCAGGAGGCTGAGTAAGGCACATGCACTTGGAATTGCTGGTTGAGCAAGCAATGTGGCAGGTCCATGAGTAATCGATAGATTAAAGTTCCATAGTCATTGGGTTTTTAAGATGGGAAGAAACATATTCTACTTTTACTGAGAGTAAGATTGGGGTCATATAGTAAATTTCTATAAATGCTATCTACTATAATTCATTTTTTGTATACAATATACTAAAGGAGAGATTATGTATTATTAGACTTTTTGTTTTTTACTTTTATTTTTTTATAGTCCAGCCATTGCCCCCTTCCTGGTCCCCCTGCCCCAGTTTCTCATCCCATTCCTCCTCCCCTCTCACCAAGAGGATGCCCCCAGGCATCCCCACTCCCTGGGGCCTCAAGTCTCTAGAGGATTTGGCATGTCTTCTTCCACTGACAACATCTGCTGTATATGTGGCAGGGTCCTCAGACCAGCTGGTGTATGCTGCCTGGTTGGTGGCTGAGTATCTGAGAGATCTCAGGAGTCCAGATTAGTTGAGACTGCTGGTCTTACTATGGGGTCCCCCTCCTCCTCAGCTTCTTCTAGCCTTTCCCTAATTCAATCACAGGGGTCCCCAACTTCAGTCCAATGGCTGGGTATAAGTATCTGTATCTGTTTCAGTCAGCTACTTTTTGAGTTACTCTAAGAGGGCAAACATGCTAGGATCTTGTCTGTAAGCATACCATAACATCAGTAATAGAGTCAGGCCTTAGAGCCTCCCCTTGAGATGGATACCAAGTTGGGCAGGTCACTGGACCTCCTTTCCCTCAGTCTCTTCTCCATTTTTGTCTCTGCAGTTCTTTTAGACAGGAATAATTCCGAGTCAGAATTTTTGAGTGTGGGAATGGCAACACCATACTTCCACTTGATGCACTGTCTTTCTACTGGAGGTGGACTCTAGGAGTTTCCTCTCCCCATTGTTGGGTATTTCATCTAAGGTCTCTCCCTTTGAGTCCTGAGAGTCTCTCACCTCCCAGGTTTCTGGTAGTTTCTAGAGGGTCCCTTCACCACACACCTCCCAAGCCTCCCAAGGCTGCATATTTTCATTAATTATGCTGGCCCTCGGGGCTTCTCTCTTGTCTCCCACTTCCATACTGATCATGTTCCCCTAGACATTTGTTAATATAAAAATACATGAAGCTGAATGATTTTATAAAAGAAGGAAAAATTAATTAACTCATAAATTGAGAGAATGTTAGCCATCACACAAATGAATCAGGGAAAGATTTGAGAGAATATATCAGATAGGGTATGCTCAATTCTCAGGAGAACAGTCCAGGAAAGAGAGGGTACTTAAAGGGGCAGTGCAGTGGGGGCAGGGCATTATTCCCAAGAAAATTTTACAGAGCCAGGTTGCAGCTGAAGATAGAATGAGCCAGAGAAAGAGAAGGAGCCATAAGATTAGAATATAATGCCAGAGTTGTTTTGAGGCCAAGCAGAGCAATAAAATGAGAAGCTGAAGGAAGCCAGATTGAATCAGTCAACTTGGAGAAGAGTTTGAGCCAGAAAACCAGAGTAGAACCAGCCAATCAGAGTTCAGAAAGAGCTAGAAAGGGTGAGGTTATTAGCAGTAGGCCTCTAAGACATCAATTATATCCGGTGAATAAAAGTTACTCTTACAGCTCTGAGCTTTTAATTAACATTTGAAATTAGGGTTGGAAGGTTAATTCTCTGACAAAGATCAGGCTTGTCAGGTTAATTCTCTGACTGTCTTAACTGATGTCTAAGGAAGTAACAGGTACTAAAAAGTAGCTGTATACATTATAGGGATCTAAATGTGAAAGCATATATTTTATTTTTCTAGCAAATGAATATGAGAAATATTTTTTAAGTTAAACAGTACTATGTATGTACACACACACCACACACATGCACACACACACACACACACACACACATCGTAAAATAATATATCCCTATAGCTTTTCCAAACATCGTTAGTATTCTTTAACCAACCTCCTAACTTCTCCTTCTATATTGACCTCCTTACCAATTTAATAAATCTCCCTCTATTTTTTTTTCACTTTTCCATTCATAGCACCCTTTCTAGAGTCCCTTTTACCTGTCTACCAAGATGGTTTTTCCCTGTGGATGCTGCCGTTACTCCAGGACTCACAGTCATCTCTAAAGATTTGGAAGTAGAATTTTCAAATGAGAGATAACATAAGGACCTTGTCTTTCTGGTTCTGGTTACCCCATTCAGTGTATTTTCTAGTGTCTTTCATTTACCAGAAAATTTTGTGATCTCATTATATCCAAAAGTGCTATGAGAGCTGCCAAGGGAGACAAGCAATTAACAGCCCTCCATAGCTGCAAAGTCTACAAACAACAGCAATGGCCAGCACAAGGTTTATCCAAGGGTACAACATTAACCTTTACATTCTGGGTTAAACCTCCATCAGAATGAGCAAATCCATGTCTGGTACTCTAAGACTAGCCAGCTACTCATGGTAGATGACCCTGTCTGGTACTCTAAGACTAGCCCGCTACTCATGGCAGATGAGGCCACAAACACTAGAGGAAAATGTAGTGCAACTTTTCTAAACCAGTATTAAAATATTGTGGAATTATAATAAACATGTACTGTGTAAACTGTGGCAAAGAACTAATGCAATGAGGGCAGGTGGCTCAAACTTGGGATGCATTTACTAAAGTTTACACGAAGTGTGTTCATTGCTTGATAACAAGTGCAAACTTTATAGATTGCCATGTAAACATAGAGTGTTCACTGAATACTCACTCTGTAAATATTTAAAAGGATGACCTATTTTTGGCAAACATTGACTTTCTAACTTTTTGTTATGCAAACAAAGCTGTTTGTAATAACAGACACAGAACCAACACAACTATTATTACCCTCTACTTCTTATTTGATATATCAGTATTTGAAGTTTCTTTTTATTTTATTTATTAATGAGGCTTATCATAGAATACCTGCTAAAAATAGAAGTGGATCATTCATCTCACAAGTTTTAGAAATGAAATAGGTACTACAGATAAATTTGAATCACATCAAAATCTATTTTATAGAAGTAACTACATATTTAACATTGATGATGTAGTCTTGATATGAATCTAGACATATTGAATATAATATCTCTTGCCATGTTTTAATTAGAGAATTCACCGTTAAGTTTCACAGCAAAATAACACTTATACTTTGATGTACATAAAGTAATAAATTTCTTCTGAGTAAACTGTGTTTACAATATTATGAATTAAAATCTGGTTTGTCTATCATATCATTCCACAAGAACATAACATTTTCAGAACTGATATTTTAGAATTTTTGCCAAATATTTCAAAAATAGCTGCTAATGGCATGGCTATATAAAATCAGATTTATTTTGATAATTGCTACAACCACTGTATTATGGAATGAATATTATCTTCTGCATCATTGCAAAATGGAGCTTTCGTAAGCTTTCATTATTCAGACTGAACAGCAGAAACACACTGTTTATATATAAGGCTTGAGTTGCAGAGTTCTCTTTAGGACATGTGGTACTTGCCAAATATATAAGTCATATCTCTGAGTTTTATTTAATTTTTCCCTAGCCATGATTCCCTGGCAAGTTGTCCTGCCTTCTCTCTAGGAATCATTCAGAATAACCTGTGAATACTGTTCACTGTCAGAATGTAGCAAGGGCTCTTTGCTTCCTGCTATAGTTCATTCATTGCCCTTTGTCAGGTTGATGTCTCCCACTTGGACATCCCCATTACTCTTCTGGTTGTTCTTGTCTCTACTTGTCTTCCTGTTATTTTCACTTCAGTTTCTTTCCTTACCTGCCTCAAGTTCCTCTGTCATGTTCTTAGTTATTCTCAGAGCCCATTCAGATCACTTATCATGTCCTATTAGGCCCCGTTTCATCAGGCCTTGGCCTATCTTTAGCTACAACTCTGTATCTCCTGATTGCAATACTTCGTCCCCCAGCCTACAGATATTTCTGGCCTCAGTACCTTTGACATCGCTGTTCTTCCCAAGAGTCATGTTTCTAGTTCTTGGCAGACCTAAATGTTACTCATTCATTGATCAGAATTTAATTTTCTGGGCTCTTCATGAGCTTATTAGCACTAAATATTCCAACTGAATTATTCTCTTTAACATGACCACCAGAAATCACAGATTGAATCAAAATTCTAATTTTTGGAATTATCCAGTGATAATTAATGCTATTATTTTCAGTGTTTGATATTTTGGATAAGGTTTCATTGAACTCAATCTGATCTTAAACTTGTTTTTTTAGCTAGGCTGGACTTGAACTGCTGATGCTTATATCTCTATAAACAGAGAAATGTGATTAACAGTCTATGGCCAGTCCTGCCTTATCATATTTATTTTGTATTACCTACTTCTATTCTCCTTACATAACAACTATAGCAGGTATGGTATTTCCATTTTTAGAGCTGCATCCTAAGTGCTTAGAGAGGAAGACCTGGCTTAGTAGCTCAGGAAATTTGTGAGTTATAAGTGAACAGTGATAGACTAACTTCCTGTATAAATCCAGGAAGTGCCTCCTCACATGAATCTTTAATGTATGGCTATTCTAGAACCAATGCTATTACTTCTAATTTTATGGAGACATGTGTTTTCTACTGTAAGTTACTCTTTCACAAGCAGTAATGAAATTCATTCAGTATAGGGTAAAAGAATAAAGTCTGAGACAGAGTCTGAGAGATTAATATTCAGTTTACTTGAATTTCAGAAACCTGTTAGTGTGGAGACTGTCTCTTCTTAAAGGGGATGTGTGACAGGAAACTAGCACTCAATTGATTTTCTCTGCTTCATTATAAAGAAGCATACAGTTTTGCAATTTCTTATGTAGCAATATTTTACTGATTAATTTTCTAACAAATGGAAGGAAACAGCAGTGTCTCTAAAATATTTTCAAGTGCCACAAGTATATTGATATAGCTAAAGTTTCAACCAGACAATAATACAAAAAATGTTTTACTGAGCTCATTGCATTTTTAAAAATTCCAGTTGCCATCTGTGGTGGGAGACCTCTGACTGGGCCACCAGGGCTCCATAGCCAAATAGCACCGGGAGAAAACTAGCCTCCCAGGAGTGTGGAAAAGACCATGAGTGGGGGTAAAATGAGCAACACTGCTCAGTGGGACTCACCTGGAATCCTTGGGACACAGGGACTGAGGAACAGCTGGGGGAAGGAGCCTTCTGGTTTCCATCTGTGGCAGGAGACCTCTCCCTGGGCCACCAGGGCTACATAGCCAAATAGTGCCAAGAGAAAGCTAGACTCCCAGGAGTGTGGGCAAGCCTGTGTGCTCAGAGGGACACACCTGGAACCCCCAGGACACAGAGACTGAGGAGTTGATCTCTGGTTTCTTTCGGTGGCCAAGAGTGGATCCTGTAACACAGGGCTTCATACTCAAATAGTGCCAGGAGAGAGCTGGTATCCCAGGAGTGCTGACACATCTTCAAGCACAGGCAAAACCACCACTTCTATTCAAATTCACTGGATCAAGAGGGACTCTTGCAGAGCCATCAGGACACAGGAATCAAGGGACAGCTGGGGTCACGATCCTTCTGATTTCTGTCTGCACCCCAGAGCTGACCTTGTACCACAGCTCTCCAAACCCAAATTCCTCTCAGAGAGAGTTGGTCTCCAAGGAGTACTCATGCAAAGGCTTGCAGGAGGGACAAGCCACAATCAGAGAGCAAGACCAGCTAACACCAGAGACAACCAGATGGCTGGTGAAAGGCAATGCAAGAACATAAGGAACAGAAACCAAGGCTACTTGGCATCATCAGAACCCAGCTCTCCCACCACAGCAAGCTCGGGATACCCCAACACACCAGAAAAGCAAGACTCAGATTTAAAATCACATCTCATGATGATGATAGAAGATTTTAAGAAGGAAATATATGACACCCTTAAAGAAACACAAGAGAACACAGGTAAACAACTAGAAGCCATTAAAGAGGAAACACAAAAATCCCTTAAAGAATTACAGGAAAACACAATCAAAAGGGCAGAATTACAGGAAAACACAATCAAACAGATGAAGAAAACAAACAAAACCATCCAGGAACTAAAAATAGAAATAGAAGCAATAAAGAAATCACAAAGGGAAAAAACCCTGGAATTACAAAACCTAGGAAAGAGATCAGGAGTTGTAGATGCAAGCATCATCAACAGAATACAAGAGATAGAAGAGAGAATCTCAGGTGTGGAAGATACTATAGAAAACATTCACACAACAGTCAAAGAAAGTGTAAAATGCAAAAAGCTCCTAACCCAAAACATTCAGGATATCCAGAAGATAAAACCTGAGGATAATAGGCATAGAAGAGAGTGGAGATTCTCAACCTAAAGGACCAATAAATATCTTGAACAAAATTATAGAAGAAAACTTCCCTAACCTAAAGAAAGAGATAAAAATAAATATACAAGAAGTCTACAGAACTCCAAATAGATTGGACCAGAAAAAAAATTCCTCCTGTCACATTATAGTCAAAACACCAAATATACAAAATAAGGAAAGAATATTAAAAGCAGTAAGGGAAAAAGGTCAAGTAACATATAAAGGCAGACCTATCAGAATTACACCAGACTTCTCACCAGAGACTGTGAAAGCTAAGAGATCCTGGGGAGATCTCATACAGATCCTAAGAAAACACAAATGCTATCCCGGGCTGCTATACCAAGCATAACTCTCAATTATTATAGATGGTGAAACCAAAATATTCTATGACAAACCCAACTTTGCACAGTATGTTTCCACAAACCCAGCCCTACAAATAATAATAGATGGAAAACACCAACTCAAGGGGGGAAACTCCACCCTAGAAAAAGCAAGAAAGTAATCTTTCAACAAACTCCAAAGAAGATAGCCACACAAACATAAAAATAACATTGAAAATAAAAGGAAGCAACAATCACTATTCCTTAATATCTCTTAACATTAATGGACTCAATTCCCCAATAAAAAGACATAGACTGACAGACTGGATCCATAAACAGGACCCAGTATTTTGCTGCATCCGGGAAACTCACCTCCATGTTAAAGACAAACACTACCTCTGAGTAAAGGGATGGAAAACAATTTTCCAGGCAAATGGTCCCAAGAAACAGGCTGGAGTAGCCATTCTAATATCGGATAAAATTGACTTTCACCCCAAAGTCATCAAAAAAGATAAGCAAGGACACTTCATTCTCATCCAAGGAAAAATCTACCAAGAAGAACTCTCAATTCTGAACATCTTTGCTCCAAATGCAAGGGCACCCACATTCATAAAAGAAACTTTACTAAAGCTCAAAGCACACATAGCACCTCACACAATAATAGTGGGAGACTTCAATACCCCACTATCATCAATGCACAGATCTTGGAGACACAAACTAAACAGAGATGTAGAGAAACTAACAGATGTTATGAACCAAATGGACTTAACAGATATCTATAGAAATCATCCTAAATCAAAAGAATATGCCTTCTTCTCTGCACCTCATGGTACCTTCTCTAAAATTGATCATTTCATTAGATGCTGAAAAACCATTTGAAAAAATTCAACATCCCTTCATGATAAAAGTCTTGGAAAGATCAAGAATTCAAGAACTATACCTAAACATAGTAAAAGCAATATACAGCAAGCCAGTGACCAACATCAAACTAAATGGAGGGAAACTTGAAGCAATCCCACTAAAATCAGGGACTAGACAAGGCTGCCCTCTCTCTGCCTATCTATTCAATATAGTACTTGAAGTTCTAGTTAGAGCAATTAGACAACAAAAGGAAGTCAAAAGGAAACAAATTGGAAAGGAAGAAATCAAAATATCACTATTTGCAGATGATATGATCATATACTTAAATGACCTGATAAACTCCAGTAGAGAACTGCTACAGCTAATAAACAACTTCAGCAAAGTGGCCAGATGCAAAATTAACTCAAACAATTCAGTAGCCTTTCTATTCTTGAAGGATCAACAGGCTGAGAAAGAAATTAGGGAAATGACACCCTTCACAATTGTCACAAACAATATAAATTATCTTGGTGTGACTCTAACCAAACAAGTGAAAGATCTGTATGACAAGAATTTCAAGTCTCTGAGGAAAGAAATAGAAGAAGACCTCAGAAGATGGAAAGATCTCTCATGCTCATGGATTGGCAGGATTAATATAGGAAAAATGTCCATCCTGACGAAAGCAATCTACAGATTCAATGCAATACCCATCAAAATTCCAACTCAGTTCTTCATAGACTTAGAAAGAGCAATTTTCAAATTCATATGGAATAACAAAAAACCCAGGAGAGAAAAAATTATTCTCAACAATAAAAGAACTTCTGGGGGAATCAGCATCCCTGACCTCAAGCTGCACTATAGAGCAGTAGTGATAAAAACTGCATGGTATTGGTACAGTGACAGGCAGGAAGATCAATGGAATAAAATTGAAGACCCAGAAATGAACCCACACACGTATATTCACTTGATTTTTGACAAAGGAGCTAAAACCATCCAGAGGAAAAAAGGACAGCATTTTCAACAAATGGTGCTGTTTCAACTTGTGGCCTACATGGAGAAGAATGCAAATTGATCCATTTCCTATCTCTCTGTGTACAAAGCTCAAGTCCAAGTGGATCAAGGACCTCTACATACAACCAAATACACTGAATCTAATAGAAGAGAAAGTGGGGAAAAGCCTCAAACACAAGGGCACAGGGGAAAAGTCCCTGAACAGAACAACAATAGCTTATGCTCTAAGATCAAGAATCGACAAATGGGACCTCATGAAATTACAAAGCATCTGTAAAGCAAAGGACACTGTAAATAGGACAAAATGGCAAGCAACAAATTGGGAAAAGATCTTTACCAATCCTATGTCCGATAGAGGGCTAATATCCTATATTTAGAAAGAACTCAAGAAGTTAGACTCCAGAGATCAAAATAACCCTATCAAAAAATAGACAACAGAGCTAAACAGAGAATTAGAAACTGAGGAAACTCATTGGACTGAGAAGCACCTAAAGAAATGTTCAACATCATTAGTCATCAAGGAAATGCAAATCAAAACAACCTTGAGATTCCACCTCACACCAGTCAGAATGGCTAAGATCAGAAACTCAGGTGACAGTAGATGCTGGTAAGGATGTGGAGAAAGAGGAACACTCCTCCATTGCTGGTGGGATTGCAGCTGGTACAACCACTCTGGAAATCAGTTTGACGGACCCTCAGAAAAATGAACATAATACCACCTGAGGACCTAGCTATTCTACTACTGTGCATATACCCAGAAGATGCTCCGACATGTAATAAAGACACATGCTCCACTATGTTCATAGCAGTCATATTTATAATAGCCAGAAGCTGGAAACAACCCAGATGTCCCTCATCAGAGGAATGGATACAGAAAATGTGGTACATTTATACTATGGAATACTACTCAGCTATTAAAAACAATGATTTCATGAAATTCGCAGTCAAATGGATGGAACTTGAAAATATCATCCTGAGCGAATTAACTCTGTCACAAAAGAATGAACACAGCATCTACTCACTGACAAGTGGATATTAGCCCAAAAGTTTGGAATACCCAAGTTTCATTTCACAGCAACCATTGGGCTGAGTGTGAGGTCCCAGATGGAGGAGTTGGAGAAGGGACTGAAGGAGCTGAGGGAGTTTACAGCCCCATGGATGGGGCAACAGTGTCAACTGGCCTGACCCCCCGATGTTCCAGGAGGCTGGATCACCAACCAAAGAATATACATGGAGGGACACATGGTGCTGGCCACATATGTGGCAGAGGAGGGCCTTGTTAGCCATCACGGGGAGGAGAGTTCCTTGGGCCTGAGGGTGTTAGATGCCCCAGTGTAGGGGAATGCCAAGGAGGAAAGACGAGGGTTGGTGGGTGGGGGCATACCCTCATAGAGGCAGTGGAGGTGGGAGGGGATAGGGGGTTTCAAAGGAGAGATCTGGAAAGAGGGAAATATTTGAAATGTAAATAAAGTACCAAAAAAAAAAAAAAAAAAAAAACCCTAATGCGGACAAGTAAAAAAAAGAAATTCATATCAACAAAAATTTAAATTTTATTAAAATAAATTCTGTTCCAATGTAAGAAAAAAAATTCCAGATGCCAAAATAGACTATGCGAATAACAAAAAATTATTCCTTCAAAGTGCAATGTCCGCCACAGCCCCATGTATTGGAGAATTTGTTCATGGATAGTGACATCATTTGGGAAACTTGTGAAATCTTTGGAACATGAGATCTAGCTAGCATCTATAGGCCAGTGAAGGTGAGAAATGAATGCCATAGGCTGGTTATGATACACTAAGCTATGAGGAAGCTCCACTATAAACTCCCATTTGTCTCATTTAAATTTGCTTTCCTCACCATTATGAACTGATGCTGGACTGAACCAAACTCTTCTTACCTGATGTGGTTTGTGTTGGTTTTTATTTTTTATTTTTTGTCACAGAGATAATAAAAATAAAATGTTGCCTTTTGGCAGTGCATGGTGGCCTCTAAATTGCCTAAATCCCATTGCAAATACACAAGCATAACTAAGCATTTGCCAAAAATTAATACTTCAACAGTAATGCTGTTCAGGAAAAGTGAATCAAATGACACGTGGGACAAAAATTTGAAAATGACAATGGTAAAGATAATGAAAGAACCCAAAGAGGAGAGGAATAAATACCAAAATGAAGATGATAAAAACACAACAAAAAGCTGAATGAGACATTAAAAGTAATTCAAGATATGAAGATGTAATTTAATAAAATCTATGTCAAAAACTCAAAATGAAATAAAACTAAAAATTAAAAAGTCATGAATTCCACCAAATCTTAGAAGAAATACCAACAAAGTGGACCTAGTAGAAGAGAAATTATCAGGTTTAAGAAATTGGACCACTCAGTCAAAGAAAATATTAAATCATGACAAATAATATACAAGCCTTATCAATAGAACAAGTACAAACTCTGGACCATGATTAAAGGAAGAAACTTAGGAATAACTATAGAAGAAGAAACCTAGATAAAAGTCACAAAATATTTTCAACAAAATCATAGAAGAAAATGTCCTTATTTTAAACAAAGAGAAACCTATTGGCATCTAGGAAGAATTCAGAACATAAAATAGAAAGGACCAGAAAAGAAACTACACAGTATGGAATAGTCAGAACATCAACTTTACAAAAAAATAAAATAAAAATAAATAAAACAGATTATCGAAAATTTCAAGAAAAAAGTCAATTTACATATAAAGTCAGGCCCATCAGAATAACTACAGATTTTTGCTGTAGACTGGAAGAGCCAGAATAGTTTGGACTGGTGTTCTACAGGTTTCAAAAGACCACATATTCCAGCACAGACTTCTATACCCTGCACAGTTATAGATCACAATCAAAGAAGAAAGGACATTTTCAATGATAACAGATGGAGGAATGTATGACCACTAAGGCAATTCTACAGATACACTGGAGGAAATACTTAGATCACAAGACTAAAGCTGTTAAACACAATCAAGGAGACATAATAAATAAATAAATAATTTCATAACATGAAGGCAGAAGAGATCTAATAAAACATCACAAAAATAATAAAGTAAAAGGAATTAATACACATTGTTCATGAACTCTTAATATTAATGGTCTCAATTTCTTAATAAAGAGGTAGGGACTAACAGATTAGACTATAAAAAAGGATTGGTGGGGTTCTTTTTGTTAGTTTGCTTGATTTTATTTCCAAAAAAGTATACCTCACAATCTGTGACATATACTACTGTAGTGTAAAATGATGGGAAAATGTATTCCAAGTAAATAGCAGAAAGAAATAGGTTGTATTAGCTCTTCTAATATCTGACAAAATAGACTTCAAACTAAACAAAATCAGATGAGAAGTAAAAGAATATTACCTACCGATTAAAAGAATAATCCAAAGATAATAGCAAAAATTTAAATATTTACATATGGACGCACAGCAGCGTCCAATTTTATAAAAGAAAAATCTTTTAGATCTAAAACGTCGGTTTGATCACAACTTTCTTTTTTTTTTTTTTTAGAACTTTTTTTTTCTTTATTTACATTTCAAATATTATCCCCTTTCCAGGTCCCCTGAAACCCCCTGTACCATCCCCCCTCCCTCTGCTTCTATGAGGGTATTCCTCCACCCACCCAATTCTGCCTCCCCACCCTCGAATTCTCCTACACCTGGGCATCCATTGAGGCTTCACAGGACCAAGGGCCTCTCCTCTTATTGAAGCCTGACAAGGCCATCCTCTGCTACATATGCAGCTGGAGCCATGGGTCCCTCCATATGTACACCTTAGTTGGTGGCTTAGTCCCTGGGAGCTCTGGGAGGGAGTCTGGTTGGTTGATATTGTTGTTCTTCCTATGGGTTGCAAACCCCTTCATTTCCTTCCACCCTTTCTCTAACTCTTCCATCGATGACCCCGTGATAAGTCCAGTGGTTGGCTACAAGAGTCTGCCTCTGTATTTGTCAGGCTCTGGCAGAGCCTCTCACGAGACAGCAGTATCAGACTCCTTTCAGCAAGCATTTCTTGGCATCCATAATCCTGTCTGGATTTGGTGACTATACGAACTCTTTTTTTTTCTCCTTTTTTATTTTTGATACTTTACGTACATTTCCAATGTTTCCCCTTTTCTGAGTCTCCTCTTTGGATATCCCCTGTCCCCTCCCCAACCCGCCTCTAGGAGGGAATTCCACCTCCCACCCCACCCCACCCCCGTTCACCCATCCCCATATTCCTGCCTTGACATTCCCCTTTACTGAGGCCTCTAACATCCTCAGGCCCAAGGGCCTTTCCTCTCTCCCTGATGGCCATCGAGGTCATCCTCTACCACATATGTGGTCGAAACCATAAGTCCATAAATGTGTATTCTTTGGTTGGTGGTCCAAACTCCAGGAGGACCCGGGAGGGAGGGGTCAGGCCCATTGACTCTCTTGCTCTCTCCATGGGGTTGCAAATTCCCTCAGCTCCTTCAGATCTTCCTCCAACTCCTCCATCTGGGACCTCACTCTCAGTCCAGAGGTTACTGTTAAGTGAAACTTGGGCATTCTGAACTTTTGGGCTAATATCCGCTTATCAGTGAGTATATACCATGTTCCTTCTTTTGTGAATGAGTTACCTCGCTCAGGATGATATTTTCGAGTTCCATCCATTTGCCTGCAAATTTCATTAAGTCATTGTTTTTAATAGCTGAGTAGTACTCCATTGTGTAGATGTACCACATTTTCTGTATCCATTCCTCTGATGAGGGACATCTGGGTTGTTTCCAGCTTCTGGCTATTATAAATATGGCTGCTATGAACATAGTGG